>JAJIZL010040955.1:42342-56537 GCA_023969395.1 Amblyomma maculatum
GGCGATGTCAACTTGAAGTCTGGTCGTGATCTCGTCGATGTTGTCGTCTTGTGGGTCGGCGATTTAATGACTGCGTCGTCGTCACTCATCGTCGGCGATGGAGGATCATCGTGTTTTCGCGTTGAAGCAACTTCACCTCCAAAGGTTGCTCTGTTTAGTTTCCCCTGCGCTGGCTTGGGGACCTTCCGCGCACACTCTCATCGCAGTTACGGCCTGGCGACGCAAAGCAGGCCCTGTACGGCGATGGAGACCTGAACCGACGGCTTGGTGGCGCAATATCACCGCTACGTAGATAGTTGTCGATTTCTTGCGGTCGTTCACCTGGGTGTGGTCGTGGAGCGTCGACTGCAAATCCGCGGAGACCGATTCGTCGGTACGGGCAGTGGCGCAGCATGTGACCGGCCTCACCGCAGTGGGAGCATAATGGCCGGTTGTTCGCTGTCCTCCGGGCGTCGCACTTCCTGGTGCTTGGGGGTCGTTGGTAGGCTTGGCAAGCGGGAGCTAAGGGGCAGCTTTCAGGAACAGAACGGTAGCGGCGAGGGCTTGGAAAGTCATCACGTCGGGGCGCAGGGCGACGTAAGGCAGCAGCGTAGTTCATCGCTGTTGCCCCTTGTCCTGGAACAGTCGCAGCCGTCGCTTGAGGAACGCCCAGCGCCTGCTTGACTTCTTCACGGACGACGTCCGCGAGCGTCGCCACCTGGGGTTGTTGCAATGATGGCAGCAATCGGCGGAGCTCCTCTCTCACGATCCCTCGGATGAGGCCCCGAAGGTTCTCTCCGCATGCAGATGCGCTGGGGTAGTGGCTTGAGTAGTCCGGCTGAAGTAGTCGCTCGTAGCGGCGCATCCGGGTGTCCAACGTCTTCTCGATAGTCGATGCTTGCCTTTCAAATTCGTCCACAGTTTTCGGCGGGTTCCGGACAAGTCCTGCAAAAAGCGACTCACTCTCTCACTTTCGGGCATATTAAGGTTGGCGCGGCGAAACAGGTGCTCCATATCCTCTACGTATACCAGGACGGGCTCGTTTAGGAGTTGAAGTCTTGATTGGAGGAGGGCCTGAGCTCTTTCCTTTCGGACAGAACTTGCAAAGGCAATCAGAAACTGCATTGAATATCTTCCAATCCTTTAAAGAAGTCTCGTGATTTTCAAACCAAACTCGGGCATGTCCTTGAAGAACAAAGTAGACTTGACTTGCCTGAGTTTCGCAGCGTCGTTCCAGCGGTTGAATTCTGCCGCACGGTCGAAAATGTTCATCGAGTCATCCGCATCTCCGTCCGGTCGTCCATGGAAGCAGGTGGGCTCGCGGGGTTGGACGAAAACAACGGGTGCTCTAGCTGGGCCATTGTCAGCGTCGATGCCTTCCGAGATCGAATGGGGTCCGGCAGCAGACCGTGTTCAGGTTGGAGCCCTTGAAGCCGGCGACTGGTTCGGTGGCCTGTTGGCTGGTCGTGCAGGGTAACAGGAACAAGACTGGGGTCTTCGCTTGAAGGATTAAAGGCAACACCTCCACCAGATGTCACGTGGTTGCTGACAAGGTCGTCGACACCGAAAAAAGACACAGGTTTGATGGTATTGAAATTAACTCTTTATTGGGCTGACTTGCGCCGCAAAAGAACTACGCAACTCGGCGGCGGCGATAGCAACAAATGTGCTCGTCGATCGTCGAACAATGAATGCTCGTCACACTCGTCAACGCTCAGTGTAAAGGCTTCTCAGAACAATCTTGATAACGTCGCAAACTGCTACTAGCACAACCTGGAACATTGTAGAAACATACGCAAGTGATCGGAATCTTCGAGAGAGATCTCGGCGTATCTTTCGCCACAAAGAAAACTCGTCGTATCGCGACTACGAGCATGAACAAACACGGGATACAGAATTGATACGCGTGCCAGGATTGCAGTGATAAGCCCACCTGCCGGCGGCTGTTAAAAAACAACAAATACAGTTTTGAAGGTTTCGCGGCAATAAGAATGTTATTCTTTTTTTTTCATATTTCATTGAACATTTTTCGTTAAGGCAGTACTTTATTACCACAAGGTTGCCTAAACATGCATTAACTTTTCCTAAATTTCAACTCACTGAGAGCACATGACTATAGAACGGGACAAAAAGGAATAACACGAACAAAGTTGTTACGAAATGTTCAGCTGAGATCACTCCGAGTCGTTGCTAACACAGACAATTATGTTCAGAACTTGGTGGCTGAGATTACTCAGAGTCGCTGCTTGAGTCATTTTCATCGTCACTCTTCAAACAGCTTTTAAGCTCTAGGTAGGAGCGGTCCAAGACCAGCTTCTGCACTCGGTCCCCTGAGCCTATTCGCGGTCTTGGTGTGGGCACTGCCGAACCTTGACCACTTCCTTTCGCAGGCAGCAGTGGAGGGTGAACGTAACTGGTGTAAGAGGCTCGGTAGCACAATGGCCTTGCCACAATGTGGATGGCGGGACGTAGTTCGCCGAGTCGTTGAGCACTTTCCTGGACCAAGCGCCTTAGCACGTCCTGTATTTGGCGAGATTTGACATATTTCCGACGCTCAGGTCGAGGCCCTCTGCAGCTTGTGTGATATAATAAAATGCATGTTGCACGTCTTCTTGACTTAGAGAGCTTCCTCTGGATCTGGCAGATTTGCTGCTGCATGGGCTGGACGAAAGATGAGATCGCGTCTGTCACGGAGAATGTTTAACATAGTTTCGTTCTCGCTTGTCGTTAGAGTCGAATTAGGGAAGGCCTTTTCCACTTCTGTACACACATTGAGCAAGATATCGTGAACATCTAATAAGCGAGCGCTGTCAGACTCGGTTTCAGAAATTGCAAGAGCAATGGGGCTGAGAATGCCAAAACTGCTCTGCAAATCCCTCCAAGTCTTGTTCTGATTTCTATGTTTACCCCCAGTTCAGTGGAATGCTTCACTGGCTAGCCAACTCCGAGTCTCGCGTGTGCTCTGTCGTTAGAAAGACATATAAAGCACCGCTTTAAGCTGAGTCTAACATAACCGTCCCATGTGAAACGAGAGACCTAAGTTGGCAGCTCCGGCCAGGGGACCACGGTCATGGACACGGACACGGCACACAGCAACGAGCGGTTAGATCTGGCGTAGTATTGCTTTCGCAATAAAAGCCACAGCTGCGCACACTCTGATTCCAAATCAATCATAACGGAACCGCAAGGGGCGTGTAGGAACTTTTAACAGGGCTGGGTCCCGTACCTGGTCTACCGACTACTGCAAAACTGCTCGTACGTGGGAAGTCCATCCCGCCGCTTCATAGTCTGGGCTCCGGCCCACTCAGGGCTAGGAGGAAATGAGGCACAAGATGCCGCCACCCGCGTGCTTTCTAACCTGGCAACCTTGTCCCCTTCCTCCTCAGAAGAAGAATTCACACTAGCCTACACTTTCAGAGAAATTACTTAGCTATACCAAACCAGACACAATCGTTACCCCCACCCGTGTAAAGGGTTGACGAGAGCGGATAAACGCGTGTTTCTTCACCTCCTTACGAACACCATGATGTGCCCGGCATCACTAAAACACTGACAATGCCTTCTCCGGGGAGTGCTCGCACTGTGGGGAAATGTGTTCGGACCTGTTCCACATGGTGTGGGCGTGCCCCTCCAAACCTGCCTTTACACATAACCCAAACTCCACCCGGGAGGACTGGGAGGCGGCCCTAATTGCCTTCTCCGATCTGAAAGCCCAAAAGGCGTTGGTCAAACGAGCAATGGGGGCAGCGGAAGCCACTGATGTCCCGTACTAGGGACTCCACCTAGTGTTTGTGAAGGGCACTAAGCCTGACCCCAGAGAGACCTCCATGTAACTATTTTTAATAAACGTTTTCACCACCACCTCCTGCATAGGCGGCCAAGTTGCGACGAAGTGCTGATTGCTGCGAGCCCGGGCCGCGACATGGTCCGCGTGGCACGCGTGTCTGTGCAATCAAAATACAGTCAACACTCAGTCATTCCGCGAAGCGCACATAGTCTATCGTTCGCATGCAGCAGAGACGAAGCCGGGGCGGTTATCAGCCGGCAGCAAGAAGCGGTGGCCGCTGGTCGGCGCCGACTGAGCCGCGTCGAAGCCACCGCCAGACAATCAAGGAGGAGAAGTAGGGTGCGGCCGCTGCGGCCGTCGTGCCTGAGAGGCGGCGCCATGGTGGTTACGACTGTGTTTTGGAAAAAAAAAGTTTATTACGAACTTCAGACAAACTGGAAACAAATCAGATCAAGCCAACTACCCTTCGACAGGCTTCTGGATGTCAATCTAGAAAACTTCTCAAGTTGCACAAATCAATGCTTCACCTCGTTTTGAATCGAAAAAGTCAGCAGGAATTATACAGCTGGCATGATTCAACAGAATTGTCTTCCACTCGCTCCGTGCAGTTATTGTGTCTTCAGTCAGAGCGGGGGACTACACGGAGGACGGAGAGATCGGTCAAGTCTGGCAGGAGGGGAAAAGCTGGGCAAGCGCACCAGGAACCCTCTGCCGACGACGTAAGCAGACGCTAGGTGCCGAAGCTCCAAGACCAGGTCCAACAAAACTGTTATGGGGCGGGGAGCTAGAGAGCAGGCAGAAGATGACCGACGACAATGAAACGACCTGAATGAATGCCGGAGGGCCTAACGCGAGCGCTCCTCCCTCGCCACTGCCCGCTCCTTTTCTGCCTTCGTAACAATATAATGCACAGTCATCAAAAAAGAGCCTGGTGTCTACATTGATACAAGCAGTATTTTATTCAGAAGATTAGAAATAGTATATGAGCTAGAACAGACGTACGAAGAAAGCCGGATGTGACGAGTACTGGTGCAGAGACCTCGGAGTTAATAGCTACGAACCGCGACCTTTTAGGAAGTATTTATCCAGCTGAGAATAATATTTTTACCTAATTTGTGCTTTACCTTGTGAATAAGTCTTAGCCTTTGAAAAATGTAGAAGCATGAGGTGAACTTTTTTCTGGTTGTCAAAGCAGAAAGATGTGTCGTGCATTATATCAAATTGCTGAGTGACTATGGTGAGCCGGAAGAGTCCTCTTCGAAATTCGTGTTGAAATGATGACAGAATGTGTTTGCATTCAAGGAAAGGTTTATGTGCTTAAGGATTATACTGTTACGTGGAAGATCTACAGTCTGAAAGCTGTCCGCACAACTAACGTTGATCAGAGCACCGATTTCACAACCCTCAGCGTCGTCGTCTTCTCGGAGTCTGTCGCACCTCTTCATTCTCACCACGAACAGCGAATACCGCTAAGTAACAATATGTTCACAAAGTTTACAAGCTCTACCTGTTAGCGACATGGGTCGGAAGCTAGAAGACGCAGCTTTACTGCCCGAGATCTTTACGGGAACCACTTTAGCTGCTTTCTGTTTGAGGGTGGGCGCAAGTGGATAGCGATTTGTTAAAAATACTTGCAAGTATCTTGCCATTGGTTCTGCATCCCTGTTAAGAAAGCTATTGGGTATGGTTCCGGACATTTGCCTTTCATAATCTCAAATGGTTGCCAGAAGTTCAAGCCTCTAGTTTCGATAATTGTGAGGTTTTCCAACATTTCTTATCATATTGGTCGTGAATTAGTTCATGGAAGGCTTGGTTTTCTTCGCTTGGCTTAGTGTTTATGGAACCCCTGAACCTTCTTGGAGAATGTTTTAAGAGACTAAAACAGTATTAGAAAAGAATTCTTGGCTACAGATATTTTCGCTTTCGTATTCTTGATGGCAGTAGAAGGAATTATTTTATTATTTAGTTCATGTTTATTATCTTCCGTAAGCGCATTACTATTCGTTTCGCATTAATTATATCGCGCGTTATCCAAGGGTTTCTGTGATTCTTTCTGCTTGTCTTGTGTGGTACATAGTAGCGGATGCAGTAAAATACAATAATCTTAAATCTACGGCCCCGTGTTTCAACGCCTGCCGTTAAATCATTTAGAGCTGCTAAAAAGGTCCTGGTTGGCAAGTATTTAATTCTGCATCGCCGGAAAGTGGCAGCAACATTGCAGCAGATACTGCGCAATCGTTCAACATGACAGTGAGCACTTGTGGGCAAGGGATGAGCAGCAAACATACCTTGTTTGAACGTTTGCAAAATGGCGATTCAGATAGGCTGACCTGCATAAGAAAGCAGAAGGGAGAACCTAGCGACAGTACCGTAGCCGCCCTCCCATGCCCACTTGAAGCGCCTCGAAGATGCCAGCTGTTTAATAGTGCGCGCTGGAGTGCTGCCACTGACGTATGTGTCGATGTGCCACTAGACAAGGGCGAGTAGGTGATGACGTCCTCCGTGTTCAGATAAGGCCTGTTGTCAACTGTTGGTAGGGGTAGATCCAGCCCGAATTCCTATGCTGATGTCGACGCGTAACACGTGCCAGTCGGCGAGAGCCAGAAGGCATAAATAGCAAGCTGCACAAGAAAGCAGAACGGAGAACTTAGCGACCGTGTGGTGGCCGCTCTCTCATGTCCACCCCTTTAGAAGAGAGTCGCTGTCACAGCACGCAGGTGGTGACGAAAAACTGAGTAACTTGACGCATGTTTGACAGCCTCTTAGTGCGCCTAGGTGTCCTGACGTACCCCAAGTGTCTAGCCTTTCCGACATTATAAAATATGCGCCACTCTAGGAGTTTGTCGTTTTGTACAGCACACCATCGCAAATTCAGAGAACGGTTACAAAAGACGAAAAGAAAGGGCTTCTTCGCAAAGAGATAATTGCTTCACAGGAGTGAAAGGTGCCGTATCTGTCACACTTGTTTCTGTGGGCACCTGACCGCGCCGTAAGGAAAGATATGAAAGTGGGAGTGAAAGTGGAAAGAAGAAAGAGGAGCCGTAGTGGAGAGCTACGGAGGAATTTCGACCACCTGGGGATCTTTAACGTGCACTGACATCGCGTAGCACAAGGACGCCTCTTCGTTTCGCCTCCATCAAAATACAGCCGCCGGTGGTCGGGATCGAACCCGAGTAGTCCGGCACAGTAGTCGGGCAACTTTACCCCTCAATCACCGTGGCGGGACAAAAAAAGATTACCAGTTTTGACATTTGCCTTCTTCCGTTTACAAGCTGCCAAGATCCAGAATTGACAATGTGACAGTTGTAAAAGCTTCATTATCGAATTTAGTAGGAGCGTGTTGGCGGTCAGTTTTGTAGGATGCTGTAAATGCCGGAAATAGTAATACTCAGTGTGCAAGCTGACCGCAACGGTGACGTAGATCACAAGCCAGCGCCCATGAGGACTGTGAGAAGATTTCCATAAGTGTAGAAACGAAATCGCTACACGCTAAAAATTATAGCGAGGCACCCTCGTACAGTCACAATCTGAATTCGTCCAGACTGGCTCAAGCTGAGGCTTGCTAAAGGGACCACGTGTTGGCTGGCGCCATGGCGATGGATGAAACAACGCCCACGCTGATGTCACTGGCGTCAGTATAGAGTTGAGTAGGTGGTGTCCGGCAGGAGACGCAATATTGGTCAACATTTAAAAATAAACTAGAGGGGGTGAAACTCATTCAACGCTAGCAGGAGCGTCGGAAAGGCCGAATGTTATGGCATACACTCATAGAGCCTGTCAGATGTGGTGAACAGCATCGTATCTTGGTCGTAGGGTGCTTGAAGATCTTCTGGTACCCTGACGTCAAATCTGGAGAGAATAAATAGGATGATGATTGGAGGCAGTCGATGGCACAATCATCTCATAAAGTCAGCAGACATCCTCTTTAGCGACAATGATAAGGCGGCGGCAATTGACACAGTATCGTCACGTGCCATATTTCTTCTACGCGAGGATCATTGGTCCAGTCAAAAGATTCGTTAACGCCCGAATACACCCCTTTGCAAGGTGTCATAAAGATTGTGGGGTTTCTAGCGGGACTGGAGATCTGTTCTGAGAGCCAAGTGCGAGTCAGCTATTTCGGACAGGAACTGTGGTAGCGGAAAACAACACGACGAGAAATAACCTGGATGGAATCGTTTTACTATAATCTTTCAAAAGAGTCAGGGCCCTCTTTGTTTCACACACACGAAGAACAAAGACAAGTGCGGAATACACTTTGGTGTAGCGCTTGTCCCCATCCGCGTGGAGCCGCCTTCTCACACTCCCATCTCCTTCAACGTCTTGAGGAATTCTGGTCGCTTGAAACAAAAGGTCCAGAGAAGAACGGTTGTATTCCAGGAGCGAGCTGTGATGAGAGCCGGTAGAAGACTGGTACCAAAGAACTTTATTTCCACTCTCGTTTTCTTATATGGGCAAGCCAATAAGTGAAACAGATAACGTAAATTTATTTTGTTCTGAAAAAGCGGGTTTCAGATTAGCTCATTAAATCCCTTGCTATTCATCCACTCTCAAAAGTATATCATACGTGGACTTCAGTTTAGACTAAGGGTGAAGTGATGGCACCTTCCAAAATGCTTAGAAAGACTCAGGAAGACATCTTCTGCATAAGTTCGAAACCCGCCGCCGGACACCCACCGGTAAAATTGGGTACAAGGGTCCCCCGGCCCGGCGCCCGGCTTTTTCAGGGGTGTGCGTTTGGAAGAGGCTCTGCTAACCCTGCTGTGCTCCTTCGAGAGCGCAAAGTTTCGAACAACTAACGGCCTGTAAAGGCCGGGCTGACAGAAAAAGAGCACCACATAACGGGCTTCTGCCGCCCAAGGCGGACTTATTGTTGTTCGATGGCGGAACTGCCACATCGGAGCAATTACTTGAGACCTATGACTTGAGACCTTGAGACCAAACATTTCACCCCAAAGAGCCAAACACCAGGCCGGGAGAAAGCTTGTGCCCATTGAAAAGCCGGTGAGTACCCGGCGGCACCAGGGATCGAACCTGGTACCTCCCGAACACGAGGCGGATGCTCTACCACAAGGCCACGCTTCTTTTTTTCTTCATTTTTTCCTGACTTTTGCAAGCCAACACAAACAGAGACAAGACATTGGTATAATAAGCCTGCCAGGGGATGGCTTCGTCCTTCTAAAATTCCTTTAGATCCATCAAAGGTTCTGCCTTTGGCAACGACTCAGGATTATCATCAATAAGCTTCACAATCTCGATAAACTAATGGAGAGCCTCGATAAAAACAATTCGTGCAGGAAGCGCATCAGGATCACAGTGTTTTTCTGCCATGCGTGAACGCCATATACTGTGGAGGCCCATTAGCATGATTGAATCATATGAAACCGCCTACTCATTTTGCGTGGGTAAGTACCGTATTTCGTAAGGATTAATAAATAAATCTTTCTTTATCGTTCTTTGAAGCTCAAAAATAAACCCCTTCGCAACAGTGAAGAAATACATGATCTATCGTTTCTGGCTGTTTTCAAACTAAACAATGCCCACCCCACAGACGAAATTAACCTCGTTCTTGCGAAAGCACTTTCACTGGCAAGGTTCCAGTGAGCAACTTAAAAAAGAAAGTTTTAGCCGTGGCCGCCACCTTCATTCTCTTTACCCTCTTGAGTACATTCCTGCCAGGGCCTCCCCTTTATAAGGCCATGCTTTGGTGGTTGAGCATATATCTACAACTTGCGCTGTCTTCATTTACGAGACCTTACAGATACTAATGAGAGTGCTCGTATGATGTAACGATAAGAGATAATTATTGTCCTTAACCAAATACAAATGAGGGGTTATTGTAATGCAAACTAGAATTATACGAGCTTGATAGTTCTCATGGAGAGCTATGAGATTCCTCTTGCCAGCGTCACGGTTGAATAGGTGATACAAGAACCACTGAAACTCTCATATTACTGTCATCCTGCTAATAGCTTTATCATATATTTGTTCTGACATCATACTGTTCATGTTGCACATTTCCGGGTAGAGCCTACGCGGATTCAGAAAGGCCTCAGAGATGCGCTGATCACCGTATTCGTCTTCCTCACCTGTTTATGTGCAGCGGCAGGACGCAGTATACCGAAGTGCAGGACCATTGGCTCGGACAAGCAGCACGTGAGGGCGATAACCTTCCAGATGTTCCAGATGTCATAATGCCTTCTTGTAGCGCAGATCAGGTTCCATCGTGAAGCGACAAAGTTACATTCTACACCTTTCCCTAAAAGCCAGTTTCACGCAGCGAAGCGCAGAAGAATCTAAGATAAGAAAATTGTTCATTTTAAACCAGCCAATAGACACGGCAGATAAATAGAAGCCAACAGGACGAGGTTCACAGCAAAAAAATTTGGAGGACGCTTAAGCTTCGCCTTTAAGAGTTGAACGCGATAGCGTTATTGCACCTCGTCGAGAAAACTTACTAAACACAAGGGTATTGGGGCATCCTCGCACCGGTACCCGCGCGGCCAGAAGGGGAGAAGCGGGTGAGCGAAGATAGTGATCTAAAGAAAGGAAAGACGCTTGATTCTACAACCTGTGAGGGTGCACGGCGAAACGTCAGGGGCGAGTGGCGCGCCACGTGTCGGGGCAGCGCCGCACATTGCGAGGAGGGGTTCTTCTGTGTTTGCCGCAAGATGGCTCTGCATGTGCGCAGAGCGCAGAAGAAATGTAGCGGAAACGTACTTCGCTACTCGTGTAACTGCGACTTCTGTAAGTAACATGCTCATAATTACCGATATACACTGCAGTATAACGTTCTACGGCATGTTTCTAAGGCAACACCGCATTCACTAGAAGCGCTTTTGTACCGCTTTCAAGCATCGAACTCGTGGCTTCTGTTGTGCATCTCAGCAATGGCTGAATGAATTGTAAATAGTCTGTGTACATAACCCTTTTTGTATAATAAATACCATGTCAGAAAAAAAAAGAACTCGTGGCTGAGTGGTAGCGTCTCCGTCTCACACTCCGGAGACCCTGGTTCGATTCCCACCCAGCCCATCTTGGAACTTGCTTTTTATTTATGAAGTGCATGTTTATTTATGAAGTGCATGCCGGGATTTATCGCTCACTGGACGCCGACGACACCGGCTTTTCTGCGACACGAGCTCCTTAACGCTACCGCGTTAAAATGATTCATCGAGAGCTGGTTGCTATTAGTGACCCAAATGTCTGAAGCTATAGGAGTATCCGCTAAGGCAGCTGGCGTTCACTGTTTCTCCGGGAACGCGGACTGCGCTAGCCCCTCCTCTCCAGAGCAGTGCTTTCCGAGTAAGATCAACGGCCTTGGAGCCTGATGCTCAGCGCAAAAGGGATCGTAGGCCTGTATTAGTAAGCGTTTGAAATTGTTTCGCGCAGTTATTTTATTAATTATCTTCTGTCTCCTTGTGTTTTGCAGTATACGTCAATAGTCATCAGATCTGTTTTTCTACCACGTTTTGGTAGCCTAATACTGGATAACCCTTTGAACGGGCGTGCATATGGCTTTCATGCCATGTTATAGAGGATATAGGGTAATTGTATGTTGCAGGTAACAGCTCGGGTGGTTCATGGCATATTCTTTCAGACATTCTGTGCAAGGGTAAGGGTACAAGTTGCTGCAGTAATTGCTTGAGTGAACTTGATTGCATTGTAGTGTAATTGGTGCGAAATCGATTGCTAATTTTAGTTTATTCCTTTGTTTCACGGCGGTGTGCCCCACTGTTGTCCGCAAAGTGCCAATTCTTTTGTTTGGCAAATTGGTAGAGCATTAAATGATGCTGCACGTGCAGCGCGCTCAGCTGCTTATAAAATCTGGCGACAAGCCGTGCTTTAGCCTATTATATTACAATACAACTTAAAAAAAAAATCGCCAACTACTAACTACGGGCAGCGGTAAGCGACTCGCGTACCACTCTGCTGCAGAACGGAGAGCAAAATTAACCTATAATATTTGACTGCGCCAAACTAGGCAGATGAATAAACAATTTGATTCAGATCTCTTTCTAAGGGTTAATGTTTTATAGAATTGTGTGTGACGGTTACTGAAGACTTGAATTGTAACCGGCTATTGAATTGATTTCGAGGGGCATGGCAGCTTCTTTCCAACAGACGCATGCGGCTTCGAGAGCAGATGCGGATCAATACACCCCACTTGAATACGCACATCAGAAATCAAAGCGGTGTACCAGAGCTTACGCTTGGGTCAATCACGCACTCACGCTAATCACTGTAATTTAGCCTGTGGGTGCTTGGAACTTATTGAGGCTCTATCTATCGTTAAGAGAATATCAATTATTTTACTTAGTTAAACGTTCGTTTTCGTGCTTGCCATTGCAAGCGTCCTTTATCCATCCTTAGGGCAGATGAATAAAGTGGATTATATAGTATTTTTTAGGGGCAAAAGCGCGTTATTTTCTCCATTTTAGTCTTCCATGTTTTCTTGCAGGGATCCCATTGTTGACGAACGGCAGGCTCAGAGGGAGCTAGCATGGATGCTTAGAAATAAAAGCTGCGTTCATATTTGGCTGAATTTGTAATAACCGTTCCTATGCGGGCATGATCGCTGGTGCCCTGTGCACCTTGCCGGATAGAGCGAAAACGACCAATTCTCTCCTACATGCAGATTTACAAGGCCAGCGCTGCGCTGCTTGCAAATATAGGATAACACATTTATGATTACGCATGCATTCGAGCTGACAGATTTAGTTCGTGGTGCAGTCATGTTCGAGCAGCCGCGGGCCATTCCTAGTGGGTGCCAATACAAACACATTTACAGTTAAGCACTTGCCAACAGTCACATTGTGTACTGTCATGCTGCCGACCAGCCACGTAAATTCCTGACGACAATGCCTGACGCCGCTCGTTAAAAAACGCAGCACAACTATTAGGCGCGTGTTCCCAGTGCATAGAGACTCGTCTACGATGGACGTGGTGATCACGGCGGAAACCGGAGCAGATTTTGCACTCAAATTTACCCGACTCGCGCCTGTTTTACGAGAAGTCAGCAGTCATCACACGGGATTAGACTACATGAAGAATGGATCTGCGCACAAAATTGTGAAAAAGTTGAAATGGCGTCTTATACATCCTATACACATGAACACAGTTCGGGCGTCGGCATCTCAAGAGCACAACATGAGAAGCAAGCGGCCCGGCAGCCGTCATGGAACGCTGATACAGTACAGCGAAGGCCTGCGCGGCAAGTTCCCCCGAAGGGAGCTTGCCAGCGGGCGTAACTGGATTTGACGCTTGGCGGACGCCAAAGACGGGGACCCCGAGGTTGGGGCCCGTCCAGGATAACGCGATTACAGGGGAAGCGCTTTTGTCGTGTGCCGTTTTTATCCGCCTATTTCCTGGTGGCAGACATGGAGCGTGACAAGAATATAGGTTGTTCGAACTGCGCGCGATCAGGTGACGAAAGGAGAGAGGGAGGGGTGCAGTTTGAGAACTGAGCTGCAGATTCGCAGGCACTGGCAGAATGTTGGACTGCACGACGGTTATGAGTCAACGCCTCAGCGCGCGGTTCAGCCGTCTTCGTACCCGCCTGTTAAGCATGGTCGAGTAACCTTTAAAAAGCTACTCATCTCGCTTTCCTGGCCAAAAATGAAAACACATAATGCTTGCACATCGCAACGCTCCAAATATTCATAATACTATTGAAAAGTAAACAGGTTACTCTGAAACTCTATCTCATTATGGCATTCAGACGTGGTTTTCTTTATTAGGCAGATTTCATTCTACGTCACTCACTTTGAGGATATATTCTCCTAGTTTTCCTGCGTGTCCCCTGCAGGTGCACTGTGCTGTTTCGCAGCCTGTACGGCTTGTACAGACGCGTTTTCTGTCGCAGTATTTTTTAAAACCTTGTTCCCAATTATATAATATATATATATATATATATATATATCATCAGCCTGACTATACCCACTGCAGGGCGAAGGCCTTTCCCATATTTCCCCACTTAACCCGGTTCTGTGCTAGCTGCATCCACTTGACCCCTGCGAACTTTTTAACCTCATCCGCCCACATAACTATCTGCCGCCCCCTGCTACGCTTTCCTTCTCTTGGAATCAGTTTGTTACCCTAGGCGACCATCGGTTATCCTCTCTTCGCACTACATGTCCTGCCCATGCCCATTTCTTCTTCTTAATTTCCACTAGAATGTCGGTAACTTGAGTTATTTCTATGACCCATTCTGCACGCTTCCTATCTCTTAATATTACCCCTTCCATTTTTGGTTCCATAGCCCTCTGGGTTGTCCTCAACTTAAGTAGAACTCTCTTGGTTAGCCTTCACGTTTCAGCCCCATAGGTGAGTACAGAGAAGATGCAACTGCTGTATACTTTCCTTTTGAGCGATATTGGTAAGCTGCTAGTCATAATCTGCGAGTGCTTGCCAAAAGCGCTCCATCCCA
>JAJIZL010040958.1:0-26656 GCA_023969395.1 Amblyomma maculatum
CATCTGCAAGCTGCAGATATTATTCAAGAACTACACGCACTGCAGGATTGATTGCCTTTCTCTGTTTACATGGCTTCTTGCATATTAAAAAATATCGACGCCGAGCCCTTCTTATATGTATATAACTTTACCTCGGAACGGATTATTAACATTTGGCCTTATTGATTATGTCTTTCCCCTCATGTGTGGTTGACTACAAAGGGCTCTGAGATATCATTCCACTAATTTATGTGATGGCACATTGTAATATTTGTGAACGGAACAAAATTGTGCAATACTCATTGGGCTAATTAGTAATTAGATTTCATGCTTGCAGGACTCAACGCACAAGAACGACGAACAAAACCCGAAAGACAACACCAAATGATTTTTCGTGTTCTTGTGCTTCGTGTTTGTGCACTGGATCCTGCAATTGTAGCATGGAAAAATTTTGTATAGGAACTGCGCGGCCTCAGTCTACGTGATCGTTTTGTTTGCCTAGTGCGGAAGATTTCACTCTCCTGTTTTTTATTCTATTGCCTTTTACTTATCAAAGAGTTTCATTAAATGTCTTTGTTAATAAAATCAATGTGCAGAACGCTTCCAATTGGACTTGATAATTTTTTGTTCGTCTCTCTGACAATCAGACCACTGGCCATTCGCCACGTCACTGCATGGTAATTTGCAAACATGGCAACAAAATGCTTTATACAAATTATAGAAATTGGCACGAACATACAGGATGCTCAACATTAGACTTTACTGAGTTTTACACGAAAACAAAATTCCGAACATTCATGTCGTATTTTTACATTTAATGCGGCCATGCACACAAATTGGAGTATTAATTGTTCTTGTACGCTCAATAGTGAACTAAAAGTCAATAAAAAATCACTTTTATTTGGTTGAAGTTAGCCTAAATATTTATATTAAGAACTTGGAGGCGAATGCTTTTTAGGGCTATTCCATTTTGTAGACTTTTAGTAACGCACCTGTGTCCTTAAATGCGGATGTTTAAAATTTCGTCCCAGTTCGTCTAATTACGCATTCGAGACGACGGCTATCGGCGTAAAACATCTCCCACGTGTGACGCAGCTGTTGCGTATGGCACTCTGTCTTGCAAGGGTGTGTAACGAGCGGCGACGAGGATCATGAGTGCGGAATCGGTTCTGACCATGAAAAGGGTTTTCCCATCTGCCTGCCCATGTATCTCGCCCCCCCCCCCCCCCCCCGAGCGCTGCTATCACGAATAAAAACAGCATATTATGACCCATGTTATCTCATCCACGGCGGCGCCAAGCCTAGTTGCTGAGTTACAAAGTTATCGCTCGTTCTAGTCCGCTAGCACAGTGATTCCTCTCTTTCGAGCGCCAAGAAAGAAACGCTGGCCGAGAGCAAAAACGTTATCCGCGTCGCCGATCGTTCGCGTAATTAGACAAACTAGGAAGCAATTTTAGACGCGCGCATCTCAGGACACAGGCGCCCTTCTCAAAGAAATGAAACTAGATCGTCTTTCGACTGCAGTTCAGGCAACTAAGGCATCGCACTTAGACATTTTTTTCCTGTAAAAACACATAAGCCTGACTCACCCTTCCGCGCGATTGTGTCCGAAGCTAGTTCGTGGGAACGTGTTATTTCAGGTTAGCTGCTCAGGTGCCTTTCAGCTTTAGCAATCGATGACCCTTTCCTAATTCCCAATTCAGAAAAAAATGTCCAGCGTCTACAGATATCCGACACGGAGGGACTGCGGGCTTTCAGCATAGACGTAGAAAATCTTTATTATGACATCCCCCACAACGCCCTTATGCAAAGTGTGAGGGCGTGCATTTCTGACTTTAATGATGAAGCACGGTTCATAAATCATTGTGGCATTCCTGTAGAATCTTTTTTAGAATTAGTTTCTTTTTACCTTAAGTCAACTTTTGTTGGGTGGAAGGGTTCTTTATACTTACAAAAATCTGGCGTTTGCATCGGTTCGCGTGTAGCGCCAGTTCTTTCAGACATTTTTCTTGGCCAAATAGACAAAGCTATTCAAAAGAATATATATGGCCTTTCATCGAGTATTTTTCGTTACGTTGATGATTATTTAGTCTTTCTCCCTTCCAATCGGTTCAATCATTCTGTTAATATTTTAAAGGCTTCAAAGAAGGTGGTCATGGTTTTAACTTCACTTTTAAATTGCCCAATGATGATATTCTACAATTTCTTGACTTATCTCTTCATTTTGGGAATAAGCATGTGTGTTGGGGTTATCACCCTAGATCATCTAAGCCTTTACTACATTTTCGCTCCGGACATTCCAGAGTGGTGAAAAATGCAATTTTCTCGTCTTGTTTGCGCTCTGCTTTAGTTATATCATGCGAGCATAGAATTTGTAAAAGTTTTCTAGATCAAGTCAATAGATTGAGTAATTCTGGTTATCCGCTTCCGTTAATCAGTAGCAGATGTGATGAACTCCTGCTTTGGGTATAAAAGGAAACCAGTGGTTCTGCCGTACGTGCACCATTTTCCACATGGGTTGCGGAATGTCGCCAATCGGTATGATGTAGGCACAGTAATGTCAGCCCCCACGAAATTGTCAGGTGTGTGTGCTTTGGTTAGAAGAAAGGCCGACGCGTTAAAAAGTGAGCATCGCTGCTATGTTAACCATAAATCTAAGTATGTACAGTGCAGAACGCAGGTAATTTACAAAATTCCTCTTTCTTGTGAAAAATACTACATAGGGCAGACTGGCCGCTGTTTGAATGTCCGGCTCTCTTCGAACATAGAAATTCTTTAACCCCAGCATCACAAGACAATTTGCCTAAACATTGCACGAAATGTAAATGCCGCCCCTTTTTCGATAAAACTATCGTTCTTGGCACATCGCGCAATCAACGTACAAGAGAAATTATAGAGGCAAAGCATATCATGAAAGGAGGGGATAAGTGTGTTAGCGAAGCTTCCATTAACATAACAAAAGTAGAGATTACATACCTTGAATCAGTTGTCAAGTAGTTTTTTCACGTGTTTTGCGTATCTTTCCAGGTTTGCTTTTTCCACAGTTTTGTCAATTCACCTCCTTTATTTCATCTATTTTATAATTTTTTTTGTACCCTATATATTCTGTTAGCTTTTCTAATAAACAATCAGCTGTGAGTAAGCGCTCGTGTGTGTTTCCTTCTTTTTTTTTTGTCCTTGTCTTCTTTGCGCTACGTTTCCCAAAATGCGAATGCACCAACTCGCCCAATTCAGCATTCTTGTGCGTTAAAAAAATTCTACAAAATGGAATAGCTCTGAAATGCATTTGCCTCCCAGTTCTCAATATAAATATGCGTGCTAACTTCAGCCAATAAAAAGTTAATTATTGAATTTTAGTTAATTACTATGTTCACGGGGATAATTAATACCCCAATTTGTTTTTTTAAATAATCAGTAAAGTCTAATGTTGAATGTACGCTTTGATCTAACAATCTGTTTCGATTTCGTAGGGTGCTGTGTATGCGAAAGGAGTAGTGAAAGTTAATTCTTTACATGTTTACTGAGCAGTGATGCTTTCTCAGCTCGCCTTTTCTTAGCGCGCCAGCCTTCACGCTTTGCGAACACTCCGCCTGCTTAAATTATCGGGATCAAAACGTGAGGACTTTTATCATTGGTTATTCGTTAACACTCGTTATGCGTAGTCGCCTGCAGGAAATTGTGTCTTGATAGCTGTGTTTAATGTTTAACGATTATACAGCTGCCAATATGTTGTCACGTAGCCGTTTAGGCCCGTAACCAGAAGGTTGGTTTTAATAGGGGGGTTGACCTAGAAGGCACAGAAGAGTAGGTCCAGAGAGCACTGAGAGACAACAGCCGACTTCAGCTTCTTCTCAAAACGCCACGAGACCACTTCGTCCAGTCCGCGCACGAGACTCTCGATGAGCTGCCGCCTAGCGGCTGCTGTTGCACACGCTACATTACCCCCCTCTCTAAAAAAATAAATGCGAGTTTGATGAATTCAAAAGCAGAAAGAAAAAAAAATTAAGCAAGAAACATGCGGTAGGCGGTGCGCTAATTTTCTCGCGAAAAGTACGGTTTCATGCGCACGACATGAGCAACCTCGGATTTCTGCTGACGACGAGTAGAAGAAAAGCCGTCCGGAAGCACTTCGTAAGTCACGTCGCTCAGCTGACGGAGCACTTTGTATGGGCCAAAGTACTGTTTCAGAAGTTTTTCGGATAGTCCCCGACGTCGAATCGGAGTCCAGAGCCACACCCTGTCGCCCGGTTCGAAAGTCACTACACGGTGGCGGTGATCGTACCGATGGGCGTCTCGACCTTGCTGGTTCCGGATGCGTGCCCTCGCCAGCTGTCGCGCTTGTTCTGCGCGTTGAGTGAACTCCTCGGCGCCAACTTCGAGGTCACGGCCGTCGTGGGGCAACATGGCTTCGAGCATTGTCGAAACTTCACGGCCATACAATAAGGAGAAAGGCGTCATTTGCGTTGTTTTCTGCTGCGCCGTGTTGTACGCGAACGTGACGTACGGGAGGACGTCATCCCAAGACCGATGTTCAACATCCACGTACATGGACATCATGTCGGCGAGAGTTTTGTTCAGGCGTTCTGTCAAGCCATTAGTTTGTGGATGGTAGGCTGTTGACCTGCGATGGGTAGTGCCGCTTAGCTGCATGACAGATCCCAGTAGCTTGGCAGTGAAAGCAGTGCCTCGGTCCGTTATTATAACTCTCGGGGCGCCGTGCCTGAGGACTATGCGTTCGATGAAAACTTTCGCTGCCTCGATTGCCGTACCACGCTGGAGGGCCTTCGTTTCAGCGTAACGCGTAAGGTAATCTGTAGCGACAATTATCCACCTGTTGCCGGAATCAGAAATTGGAAAAGGACCCAACAAATCCATGCCAACTTGTTCGAATGGGTATCTTGGCACTTGAACAGGATGTAGTAAACCGGCCGGTTTCACAGGCGGTGTTTTTCGTCGCTGGCAATCATGGCATGTTCTCACGTAATGGCGTACTGCGGCCGCAAGGTTTGGCCAATAATAACTCTTCTTAATTCGGGCCAGAGTTCGAGCATACCCCAGGTGACCCGCGGTGGGCTCGTCATGACATGCCTGTAAGATTTCTTCGCGAAGAGACTCTGGTACGACGAGGAGATAATCTCTTCCCGTCGGAGCGAAGTTGATCTTGTATAAAACATTGTTTCGCATGCAAAACGACGAATGCGTTCTGGCGAAGAGACGGGGAATTTCTGTAGTGCGCTCTTCTAGAAGATCAATAAGTGGTGCGAGAGCCGGATCATTACGTTGCTGCTGCGAAACAGTGAGCGCGTCGACGGCTGCGATAAGGGGAAAGTCTGGTTCTTCGTCTTCCCGCGCAGCCTCGACAGGTGAACGGGACAAGCAGTCAGCGTCGTTGTGCTGACGTCCAGACTTATACACGATGGTCATGTTGAACTCCTGTAGCCGTAAGCTCCATCGTGCAAGGCGTCCGGAGGGGTCTCGCAAGTTTGTTAACCAGCACAGAGAGTGGTGGTCACTCACAACCCGAAAGTGCCGGCCATAAAGATAGGGTCGAAATTTCATCAGCGCCCATACAACGGCCAGACATTCTTTTTCGGTGGTTGAATAGTTTGATTCGGCACGGGACAAAGTCCGGCTTGCGTATGCGATAACTCGCTCGGCACCGTCTTGCCACTGGACGAGTACAGCGCCTAGACCCACGTTGCTGGCATCTGTGTGGACCAGAGTCTCGGCATTCGCATCGAAATGGGCAAGTACAGGTGTTGTCTGCAAGCGGTGCCGTAACTCGTCGAATGCCTTTTGCTGTTCGTCCGTCCAGGTGAAGGTGACATCATCCCGGGTGAGACGTGTCAACGGAGCGGCAATGCGTGAAAAGTTTTCAATAAATCTGCGGTAATAGGCGCAGAGGCCCAAGAAACGGCGAACTGTCTTCTTGTTACATGGAGTAGGAAATTTGGTGACGGCAGCTGTTTTAGCGGGATCGGGACGAACTCCTCGATGGCTGACGACGTGGCCCAAGAACATGAGCTCTTCATAGCCAAAGTGACACTTTTGTGGTTTTAACGTGAGGCCGGCAGATCTGATAGCCCGTAGCACAGCGGAGAGACGTTGGAGGTGTTCCTCGAACGTTGGTGAAAACACAACAACGTCGTCCAGGTAGACTAGACACATCTGCCATTTAAGACCAGATAGAACTGCGTCCATCATTCGCTGAAATGTCGCTGGAGCGGAGCACAATCCGAAAGGTAGGACTTTGAATTCATAAAGTCCATCGGGCGTGACAAACGCTGTCTTCTCGCGATCACGTTCATCGACTTCGATCTGCCAGTAACCGCTCTTGAGATCAAGCGATGAAAAGTAGCGCGCGTGGCGCAACCGGTCTAATGAGTCATCAATGCGTGGCAGCGGGTAGACGTCTTTTTTTGTGACCTGATTGAGCTTACGGTAGTCCACACAGAACCTTAAACTTCCGTCTTTCTTCTTAACGAGGACAACAGGCGAAGCCCAGGGACTCCTCGATGGCTGGATGACACCGTCATTTAACATCTCGTCGACCTGTTGAGCAATGACTTCGCGTTCCCGCGGTGACACTCGGTAGGGGTTCTGTCTGACTGGTCGGGTGCGGTCGTCGGTTATTATGCGGTGCTTGGTCACGGGCGTCTGTTTAACCGCGGAGGCGGATGAGAAGCAGTCTTGAAACTGAAAGAGTAGCCCAACGAGTCTGTCCTTCTCTGCCGGTGATAGAGCGGGATTCACATCAGGGTTGAAGTTGGGCGTTTGGCTGGCAGACGTGTTGGTCTCAAGAACAAAGCAGCCGTGGGCTGCTTCTGCGACACCTTCAAAGTAAGCTACCGTGGTGCCTTTAGCGATGCGTTGCCGTTCGTTCCCGAAGTTCGTAATCAGTACGTGAGCTAGGCCATTAGTCAGATGAACTATACCGCGTGCAACACAGACTCCATGATGTAACAGAAGCTCTATGTTCTGTTCGGCAACACCGGCAGCACAGGACTGATCGTCGCACCTGACTGCGACGAGAGCAGACGAACGCGGCGGCATGAATACATCCGCGTCAACGATGCGTAAAGGTGCGTGGCGTCTTTCTGAGTCAGCGGTCATCGTTTCAGGCGTCGAAAACGTTACAGTACGGCGAGGAACATTAATAATCGCCCCATGCTCACGTAAAAAGTCCATGCCGAGTATGAGATCCTTGCAGCAGTGTGGCAGGATAACAAAAACGGCTACAAAGGCTGAATCGGCGATGGTTACTCGGGCAGTGCATCGTCCGATCGGCGTCATAAGGTGACCGCCAGCAGTACGAATTTGCGGCCCCAGCCATTCAGTTTTCACCTTAGAGAGCCGATCTGCGAAATTTTTGCTTATTATTGAGAAGTCTGCTCCGGTGTCTACCAAAGCTGTTACTGGGTGTCCGTCGACGAGAACGGAAAGGTCGGCGCTAACAACTTGATCGGCTTGAGGTTGATTGGGAGTTTCGGATTCATGTGGCGGCGGCGGTATCCTGGTCACAGCATCGGACTGAGTCGTCACGGGGGGGTCTTCGGGATATCGGTTCCGTTCGTCAGCAACCTGCCCCCCTGAGGTCGCCGCCTTCAGTTTCCCCGGTGTGGGCTTGGCGACCGGCGCCTCGGCGCATCATTAAAATCACGGCGGCTAGGTGACGAGTAGCGCGCGGGAGAAGACTGTGTACGGCTGCTTGAAGAGGTTGCACGGGTTGCGAGGTATTCCTCGATTTCTGGAGGGCGTTCGCCGACCCGGTGACGTGGGGAATCCCGAGAAAAACCCCGAAGACCGAGCTCACGGTATGGACAACGACGGTACAAGTGGCCGGGTTCTCCACAGTGGTAGCACAGCGGCCGTTGGCGAGGAGTGCGCCAGACGTCTGCCTTCCGAACCGGTGGCTGCATGACGGGGCTCTGCTGGGGCGGTGGCTGGTAGGAAGGCTGGTAGTATAGTGGCTGAGGAGCGGACGGCTGTATGACGAGGCTCTGCTGGTATGGCGGCTGGAAGGACGGTTGGTAGAACGGTGGCTGCAAAGTGGGTGGCGGTTGTGCTTCGAATCGAAGCTGTTGCGCAGGAGGCACTGCAGGCCGACGAAGAGCCGCTGCGTAGTTCATAGAACGTGGCTCCGACGGTGACTCAGGCGGGGACAATGTCTGACGTATTTCTTCCCGCACGGCTTCGGTGACAGCCACGGCAGTCGGGTTAGGTGATCCAAGGTTGAACTTGAGGAGCTCCTCGCGAACTACCTCGCGGATCAGCTCACGCAGAGAGTGATCGTCAGTGGATCCGTTCAATGTGGCCACACTGCTGAAGGGCTGACCACAGGCAGACTCCGTGCGCCGGTATCTTTGCTGCAGGGCTCGCTCAATGAGGGTAGCTTCATTGATGAAGTCCGCGACGGTTTGAGGTGGACTCCGAACCAGACCAGCGAAGAGGGGTTCTTTTACGCCCTGCATCAGGTGGCGCAACTTCGCTGACTCCGTCATGTCGGGATCAGCCCGTCGGCAAAGACGCGTCACGTCCTCAGCGAACATGGCCACGCTCTCGTTTGGTAGTTGCACACGAGCTTCTAGGAGGCGGCGTGCGCGATCACGGCGGTCATGGCTGGAAAAAGTGTCCCGCAGCTGCTGGCGAAAGGAATCCCAGCTTTGAAGACTGGCTTCCCTATTCTCATACCATGTTTTTGCGCAGTCCTCAAGGGCGAAATACACATTGTGCAGCTTCTGAGCAGGGCTCCACTGATTGAATTGCGCCACTCGCTCGAACTGGTCGATCCAGTCGTCGACATCTTCCCCAGTAGCGCCATGGAAACTGGGGGGCGTACGAGGCTGCTGAAGCAGCAACTGGTGCTGACTTGCCTGTGCCATTACAGGCAAGTCAGCACAGGCAAGTCAGGCCATTACAGGCAAGTCAGCAAAATAACTGTGGAATTTCAACGGAATCATTCTTGGAATTGCTATCTTTTTACCTCGATAATACCTATGTTATGTGGGATGGTAAGATTTTTATGCAGAAATCGGGGGTGTGCATAGGCGCAAAAGTAGCCCCTATCCTAAGCAACATTTTCCTAAGCCAGGTTGACAAGAAAATAGAGACTGATCTAGATGGAGCTGTATCCAGCATTTTCCGCTATGTGGACGATTTCCTAGAGGTCGGAGGGTCCCTGGAACCTGAGGATGTGACACGAGTTCTTGAAGTGTTCACAAGAAATGGGTCGGGACTGAAATTCACGCACGAAATTCCTCAGGGAGGTGTTCTTCAGTTTCTTGATTTAAAATTGACGTTTTAGCCGGACCATATCTGTTGGCAGTATTCTCCCAGAAGTGAGAAGCCCTTGCTGAATTATAAATCCTTTCACTCTAAGCTCGTGAAAACCGCTATAGTTAATAGTTGTTTAAGGATGGCAGCTCAAAAGTCTTGCCCTCATCAAATGAGCACTAGTATCGCCACTCAGATTAAGAGGTGTAAGGATGCGGGGTACCCTGACGCCGTTCTAGTATCTTGTGCAGACAAAGTTATCCGAAAGTTAAAATATTCAGAACGCGGTTCGGAGCTGCAAAAGGTTCCTAGAGAACGCAAGAAGGTGGCAGTAATGCCATATGTGCATGCCTTATCACACAGGTTAAAGAAAGTGGGAGCTAAGCACGGAGTGGATGTGTTATTCTCAGCCCCTAACAAACTAGAAAAATTGGGGGCTGCCGTTCAAAGGAAGAGTGAAGGACGCAATAGACATAAGTGTAATATTAATCATTTGAGTAAGTACGTTCCGTGTCAAAAGGGTGTTGTGTACCAAATACCGCTCTCATGTGGCCGAACGTACATCGGCCTAACTGGTCGATGTATCAACGTTAGGCTCATGGAGCATTGCAATGCATTATTAGACAAACAAGCCACAAACCTAGCCAAACATTGCTTTTCATGTAAATGTGTTCCATTTTTTGTAGATACAGAAGCGTTGTTCGCGCATAATGACCGGCGCACAAGAGAGCAGGCTGAGGCTTTCCATATCATCAGAAAAACAGACGGGTGTGTCAGCACACCATCCATGTCTTTGTCAGCCAGAGAAATGAGCCTACTTCACAAAGGTTAAAAGGCTCATTGCACACGCATGTTTGATTTAAATTGATTTTATCCTGATAAGTACGTCTGGGTTTGACGCATGTTTTATGACATTGCGCATGTGCGCTGATTGAGTAGAGTATATATTGATCTGTGTTTTTCCTAATAAAGACAGTTGTAAGTTCAGCGTCGTCGTTGTGTACCTCCTTCCACTTGTCTCTGTCCTTTTGCGCTGTTGCCTAAACATGCACAAGAATGTAGCCCTGCGGTCTTGTGTGTGCGCTCTGTGGACCTCCCTCGACCGCACCTCTTGCGCGCGGAGAGCGGAGTTGGTTCCGCCCTCATGGCCATTTTGTTAACACTCTCTCTGTGGCCGGCCATCCTGAGAACTCTGAACCGCACTGTCCTTGCGTGCCCTTTCCTTCGGTTTATTCTGAAGACCTGCATGGCTTGAAGGAAACTTCCACACGGACAGTTTCCTCAGCGTCTTAAGGTGAGTCAAGAAAATTAAGTTTAAGGCACGCAAAAGACTTGCGTGCAAGCCTCGTAATCTGCGAATTCGCTAGCTAGGGTTTGGAAGGCCGCTTGCTGATCTAGTGAGTGTACGCTTTGGATGCACCGACGCATCTTGCTTTGTTACAGTGTGAGCACATGCGATAGGCACATACAGCCATGATCATGCTTGACAATAATGCTGGAAAGATGCTTTGTGGAAGAAAAAAATTGAACTTGCCGCTGTATTTTACACACAGCAAGATAACTGCTTGTGTCTGAGCGGGAATTCAGATCGAGGCGTGCTCTAGGCAACTAAAACATTCACTAAGCACTGAGCCCGTAACACAGCTGCTTTTAGTTAATTTTGCTTTTCGCTTGTTCCAAATATTAAGACAGGATTGGGCGGTTTAGGTTTTATGATCGAGGAATTAGGAATAAAACTAGTGTACTTATAACACGAGATTTTCACCTGCTATCATATTTTGCGTAAAGGCTAAAGCAGAATTACCGTCGACGAAAATAGTCGATTTAATACCTCGAAGCTGTTGCTTCCCTCTTCTGATGGTTCTTTTTTTGTACCAAATCGCAGGTTGAAGACGAGGTTGAGAATTCAAACGAGATCCAATTCACCGTCATCAGGATATTCAAAAATGAAGCCTACCCATCTCCCTCGACATCTGGACAAGAACTTCAAGGGAAGCAGTAATCAGCTTGAAGTGTGCTTTATATTTATGTGCTGAATAAGAGCCTGCACTGACGTCATCTTTCTCGAGTTCCAAGACAACCATACAGGTGATCAATTTCCGCTTACACTGGAAAGGGTTCCAGCATTAATGCTATCTTCCTCATTAATTGTTGATTTCGTATAGTGTTTTTGCTTGGCTGCCCGCGTCTAAATGGCTTATAAAAGATTAATCATATTAGGCATTTTATTATTGTCTTTGTGTTGTTATTTTGTGAAATCTCCCTGATTACCCATGCCTGCTTTTACATTTACATGCGGGAGAGAAATATGAGAAGAAATTTGAGGACCAGCGGAATGAACAAAGGAAAGGTTGGCTATGGTATGGCTGACAATGTCGCTAGTATGATTAAGGCTTGCTAGGTGTACCTTCCACACACCGAAATAGCGGAATCGAGGAGTGTTTCGCAGAAAATCAGAACAGTGTAGCAAGAGTGAGACAGCGACGAAAGCTAAGACGAGTTTGACCAAAGTGGCTTGTTGGGCGAGTTGGTTGGACATTATTACAGCGCTAGAAACACAGACAGACAGAAAGACAAACACATGTGTGGTTGTCGTTCTATTAGTCCTTGTTTCTAGCGCTGTATCAACATAAGCAGTTCGATGTTTTCTGCGCCCGCTTGAAATCGGAGCGCCGGTCCTGTTGTGCTCGTAAACTACGATTCGCGGCATAAATACAGCATTTTTCCAGTGATACTGTGCAGGGCGTGAAGGGCGTCGCCACCATAGCGAGACGTCTCAGGCGATCGCCCTTTTGGACAGCCGCACTGACCAAAAAATGCAAAAACGACCTCGTGATGTCCTCTGTCGCACGGTGGAATTCGTTCATGAACCCAGGAGAGCGCCTATAAGAGGTAAGTGAATGCTTTCATATAGATCGCGATTCCAATATTGCTATGTAGGCGCACGCTTAATTGAAGATTTCTTTTTTTACCAAGACTGAGGGTCTTCGCTGCAGTTGAAGACTCTGCAGGAGAGAAATGACGAGACAGACAAACAAAAGTGTCTGTGAGCCCTCCGCTGATAGAAAGGAACCTAAAGTCCCTCGTCAGCATCGGAAACCACTGGAGGAAGCCACTGATGTTCTTCAAGGAAACGGCGTGACGTCATCACTTGTCCCGCTGACCATTGTAATGGGTGAATGTCAAACACCTGCCACTTCTACCGACTATATTAGTTTCTGAAGACGTTTAGTAATTGTATCCAGGTGTCATGGCATAATGCTGCTTCAGCGTTTTTTTTTTTTTACTTTTCAACCTACAAAAGCAACCAGACGAAACAGGTCTGGCTCTTTATGAACCTAAGAAAGCACCTTCTGAGACAGATTCCGAACATATTTGGTCCTGCCTGCGTAGAACCTCCATATATAACAGCTCCCATGCTTTGCCCCAGAACCAAGTTAAAGCAATTGAAACCAGCGATATGCCCTGCATGTCTGGCACGCTGCTCGCACATGGTGGCTGGAAGGCTCGTGGAGGAGGAGATACGGATGATACAAATGGCGGATTCAAATCTTGTGCGTTCCTCAAGTCAGTTTATTACACGCCCAAAACTTATTTTGTTTTAATGAAAATCGCGAAAATTAGACATGACACACATGCGCGCGCGCAACCTGTTAATTTTTCTGTTTATGCGACCTATATTACCGCGCTAACCTGTGAGTTATTGTGTATATAGGTGTGTTCATTTTTCTTTAGTAAACGAATTATGCTTTCTTGCACGCAGGTGACAAAACAATGCCAGCTGATGATAATCAACCACGTCAATGCACCAGGAGGTATCACTAGCATTCTGCAGCAAGATGGCAAAAAAGTAAAACAATCAGGCATGCGAAATTTAGAATGACGTATTTGTGACGAAACTTCCGATGAAGGTAACGCCTTATGTATTGAGGGGAAAAAATGCGCGGAAATATTTCTGGCGATTACCTGCTTCATTTGGAGATGTAGAAAGGATGTTTTCTACGGCATGGTGGTCTTCAGAAGGCTAGAAGAGCAAGAATGAAAATCGACTGCGTAGCAGACATCCTCCGATTCAAAGATCACGAAGCCAGAAAACTGAAATAAACTCTAAAAGCACTGGTAGAGATCCAGGTTGACTCACGGTGACGGCGAATGCAAAAGTGGAATAGAACTTTCCACGTTCAGTGAAACTGTTTATGCTTGCGGACAAATTGTTATGAGATTGCACATCGACTGGAGTGAGGAGTGTGCACTCTCTAGTTAACCTCTTCTTAAGGCCGCAATCTGATTTACGTGTAGTTTGAGGGAAACCGAGCGTTTTGAAACTTTCATTGTCAACGCAGATACGCTCTCGGATGCGAGCTTGCCTACGATGTCGACTAGGTGAGTTTTTGGAGACGTCTTTTGTTTTCAATATAATAATTTGAGTCGTTTGGTTTATGGAGTTCAATGTCCAAAAGCAACTCAGGCTATGGAGACGAAGTAGTGGAGGGCTCCAGAAATTTCGAATGCCTGGGGTTCTTTAACGTGCACTGACATCGTACAAGCGACCGCCGAGACCAGGATTCGGTCCCTCATCTTCGGGCACAATAGTCGAGCATCCTTACCACTGCTCCATTCCGGCAGGTACAATAATTTGCTTTATATAATTTGTATGATACATACTGACTTCAGTGCCATGATGATGATAAATAACTTTACACCCACCAAGCAATCTTCCTTTCCTTTCGGCAGGCTGGAATCCCTTGGGATTCAGCAGTGTCTAGGGCCAGATGCATGATTTTCCTGATCCATGCGCAAACTTTGTGTCCAATCGGTGAGTATGAAGCCTGCAAACATAGGCCAGAAAAAACGGCGAGGAAAAGCATAGTAGGAAGGGTGAGCTCATAAAGAAGCCAGTAGACGCGCTGTAAAGCAGCTAGCTCTGTGAGCTGGTGGCGAAAAATGCAAGTACCAGCAAATTTCAGTGAAATTGCGACAACTATTGCACACTACGGTACCATTCAGCAAAATGATTACCAGATACCCAGCGCTCAAACTACGCTTCAGAAGGGATACTCGTCAAAGTGCGTTAACTCCTGCTTATTTTTTCGATACATCAATCCTATTTCCAAAAAAAATACTCGTGAAGTCTTAGCTTGGTTAATGCGAAAGCAATACCGTAGCTACACTTAGTTCAGCTGGTAGTGTTGCTGGTGGTGGTGCTTGTGATTGGACTTGTGGTTATGCAGTGATATTACCTGGTTATTCTGTGTACAACTAGTAGCGATGCGAGAATTGCTGTGGCTGCAATGATGTGCTTGGTTGTAGGCGAGGTTAATGCAGAATGCATAACTGCTGCTCCGGCACCGGCTGCAACGGCATTCTTTACACCAGTAGACACACTCTTAGTAGCTGTACTGCCCCTGGTGGGTTCATCTCCTATAGACTGCAAGGCTACACCGCCTACAGAAGTAGCAAACGAAGTGCCGAAAATCTTGTTGAACCCACCTCTACTACGTGCATGAGGATGTGTCAAACCTCTAGTTCCAAGTGCTCTCGGCTGAACACTAAGCGAGGTCGGCCTTACTCAAGGTGTGTAAGACGTTCTTCTCGTTTTTTAGCAGTTTGTTCTGCACGTCGTTTTCTTCGGCTTTCATTTTCCCTGTCCCGAAACGCACATTCCTTATCGAGTCGCTCCTGTCGCTGTTCCGGAGTTTCTTGGGTACGTCTCTCCCCTTTAGTCGCGTTCCGGCGTTCGGTCCTCGAGAGAGATATGCTACTCATTGCGGTATCGCTGTCCAAGGCGTTTAGCATAATCATAGTCAGGGCGCTCGTCGATAGATTTTCGCGTAGATTCTGCTGTCGAGGCTGCACGTTGAGCTAGAGATAAGCTGCTCGCTTCTGTATCGTCATCCATGGCGTTAAGCATACTCATAAACATAACTCCCGTAGAGGCTGCACTTTGTCGCCGAGCAGCATACTGGGCACGCCACTTAGAAAGTCTCTGTTCACGCTCTTCTTCGGTGTCCGTAGCTCACCGTTCTTTTCTCTTCGCATTCTGCCGAGCGGCTTTCGTGGTAGGCGGCATCGCAACGTCTGGCCGGCGGCGCGCCGCGCGCCCGGTTTCACAGCAGATGGCGTGACGCCACACCGCTAGGCGCGCCGCGCGCGACGGGTGCAGGAGTTAGGCAGCAGCCACCACGCGCGGCCTCGCCTCGCGACGGCACAAGTTGGAGCCCAGCTCTTGCAGCTGTGACGTCACACCGGTAGGCGCGCCGCGCGTGGCGGGCGCAGGCGTTAGGCAGCAGCCACCACGCGAGGCCACGCCTCGCGACCGCACAAGTTGGGCCCCTGGTTTTTGCGAGAGAAGGTATGACGTCATAGCAGAGGTCAAGATAAAGGTCAATGATAGCTACCGCGGCCTCGCCACGCGAGGAGCTGAAAGTGAAAGTAGTATTGCTTTCGCAATAAAATATGAACTTTGTTCCACTGGCCCAGTGCCAGAGAGTGTCGGAGAGTTTTGTGCCAGACTTTACATCAGCTATGTTTAATTGCATACTTTACTGACCTCGGGTAATTACGTACGGCAACACTCAAAGCAATTGGCATCCCAGTGAGGGAGCTTGTCGACCAAGTACGGGGTGAAGGAAATCACAAAAGGAGAAACCGCTCGTAAATGGAGTGAGGTATGTTTTGCTCACATGGCGTGCCTTCAAGCTCACTGCCGGCAGCGCTCACCGGCCAGTCGTTCAAGATGGCTGGTGATTCGGGAGCGGCTGTTTCCTCGGAATAAGCATCCGGGTTGAGGTAGGCTCCGATCGCGCATGTGCTTATTTCCCTTCCCTTCAGTATATATGTACCAACTAGCTCAACTCTCTGTTTTAATGTAAAATCCAAATTGAAGCTAATAGCAGGGCTTTGGCACGAGCAAGAGGACGAGGAGGTTCCTCCTACCGTGCTTGGTTACGACGCTATCCCGCTCGATGCCAGGTTAGCCTTTGCAATTAGTCATTGTAAGATGAAAGGATTAAAACAGTATACACTCGTTAAATTTCTGATGTTATGCAAATAGTGCATGACGCCATCGAATGACACATTGTGATCAAGCCCTAATAAATGTGAAGGATGAAATGGCTCATGATATTCTCACAATTTTCTAAAATGACAGTGACGATGTACTAATAAAATGAACACGTGAGCAGAACATGGGCCACTGAAACTAGTCCACTACAGTTGTCACACTGCGGTGGTTGTGTTCCTAAAAGCAAGTATTTGTGTGTAATATGTGTATGTGCCCGATTCGTAATTGCTAGTGTATCACTTTATAAAATCGATTTTGCCATCGCAATCTTTCCCTTCTTTTATAGTTGGTCTGACTAAATGCAATTTATTCTCTTGTTGGCGTTTCCATTTGAGCCGCCATTTGAGCATCAAAGCAAGTCTAGTTTATTTTTTAAAGTCTTGACAGGAATTTTTTGTTTTGCGCACGTCGCTCACGGCCGTGTTGGCAAGCTCGTTTCCTGCAAGCACGGCTACCCCACCCAAATTCAGATTGCTCATTGACCGATACATTCACCCCTCTCTTTATTCTGAACGTAGGGAAGCTTGTGTGCCCCACGTCCAGAAGCAGTAAGCAAATGACGAATTGGTCCGCTTCTGTGACGCTGCTGCCTAGCTGAATCGCTCTGTCCATAACTGACTACGCGGGCTCTCCTGTCCTTACTGCATCTTTGTCTACCTCCAACATCACAGATGCTCAAGAGAATGTCATAGCCCTTGCCATGGCAGCCTACGCAGAGTATGTCATCATCATCACGAACTCTCAAGCGGCCCTTCGCTGTTACCAAACAGATAGCGCCATTCATCAAACCATCAAACGTGGTCCGCATGAGTGTTTTTCCGCGCGATTCGTTGACGTCTACAACAGCGGAACGCTCTTTTTTTTGCCGCCGGAGAGGACGCTTTTCCAAATCGCCGAGTTCTGGCGGAACAAAAAAAAATGGCCGATGCCGCGCCGACGCCGGTAGAGGGCAGTGGCAGGGGCCAATGAGCCACCATGATGCTAGTAATGTAGAAACAAAAATTTAATAAATAGAATGACGGTTTAGTTAACCAATCTAAATCAATAATTAAGATATCGGGAGAAAAATGAACATGATAGCTACTGCTACGACCCCGTTTCAAAGGGGACGCTCCTATATTCCTTCCTTCCGTCCTTCCATCCGAGAGCCGAAGCGGGCGTCACGTGATTCTGGAGGTATCCACGCCCTGGCGAGAGAGACGCGCTCGCAAACATGTTGCTTGCGAGAGCCAGCGGCTCCACTTCGCTTCCTGCGCCTCCGTCTGATTTGAGTATGGACAGGTGTGCTGAAAGGCTGATAACCGAAGTGGAAAGGCAACGCATTCTATGCACTCTAAAAAAAAAAGGTGTGATCTTAGACTTTTTGGGGGGTAAACTGCTTGTCGCTGAGCTAACACCTTTTTGGGGTAAGGTTACGCTGTGTCTTGGAAGACTAAGTATTTATACCATTGCATGTAGTGTAACATTACGCTTCTGGTAGCATAAACTTGCACCTTCACAAGCAGTGTAACTGTATTCTACCTAGGCATAACGTTGCACCTTTCATAAAGGCCTATGTTTTAGTCTGTCGATGGCATAAGCATACCCTTGCATCAAAGGTGCAAGTTTGCACCTTGACAACGTAAACTTATCCTGTATGTACAGGTGCAAAGTTACCATTTTAGAGTATAAATTTATATTACGACAAAGAGCGCAAAGTTTTGCACCTTTATGGTGCAAGCTTATACCACCAGGAGAAGGATAACGTTGCCCTCCAAGCAGTTTAAAGTAATGCCATATTACATAGGGTATCTAAGCATCATCTTGTGGTATATATATGCTATCCACACAAGAGTACTATTACCAATCTGCATCGTAAACTTGGTCACTGGAAGCAGGAATAAAGCTAACCAATACATTTCAAGATTTTCTGGAAGGAAAGATTATGTTGAAACATTGCAATATCTTTGTGTCGTCTGGAGTGTGACAGTGAGCAATGTTTCAGGTGAGGTAGGCTGCGTCATGTTGTGTTCAAGCCGTAAGTTATGCTGCAGAGTGGACAAAAAGAATTTACAGAACAGTCGGTTAAGATAACATACCATGGTGTTTATTTCACCTCATTATACACCGAAGTTGTAGCAAGGGACTGGATAATCTTCTCCGCACAGTCAGGGCAGGGATGTACCACGTATTTGACCTGCATAGAAAAGAGAACTTGTAATCGGTTACTCACGAAGAAAGTCTCACAAAACATGCTTATGGAGTAATTAATTCACATATAAAAATAACACTGCACAAAGGGCAAGTAAAAAGGAAGACAGATGGAAATAGTGCACCAGTACAGGCTTCCAAGTGTTTATATAATGAGAATTGTGAACTCACACAATATATAGATCAATGAAAATTCTCCAAATCTGAGCTTTACCTGTGCCACTAACACACACATAGACAACTAGCACATTGCAATCTCAGAAAAAATTGACAATATGCTCAATAAGACACAATATACAATGAGACATATTCTTGTTAGGAGCAGGGTCAAGCCATAGGCATCACTGATGTTGGACTACCCAGAGGGTCATTTAAAGAAATATGAATGAAAACATATTGATAAAATAGAAGCTAGCCTAATAAAGGCAAAAGATGTGATTTAAAAAACCCCTCCCTCTACTCGTTCATATGTGCAGTTCTCTTTTTTTTTATCATTAGCTTTTTGTGTTAAACTTTGTTTTATCACCTTCACTTTCACCTTTGTTGTTTGCTGGTTTCCACTCCAACACCCAAACATTATAGTTTGCTTTCACACCTGACCATACCAGTGGTCTTGTTTCTAGTCACTATGGTCTCACCCTCCTAGAAAACACTGTCTCTGGTCATTCATGACATTATCTTATGTTGCCTATGGGGTTAATGTTTTCCTGAGACTACACTGTCTTTAGTCATCTGATCATCCATCACAAGTGACAACTGCAAATCTCCTCTTCTTTTTTTTTTGGGGGGGGGGAGGGATGGGGGGAGGTTCTTTTGTTCTTGCATTCGTTGTCATTTCTCATGAATATAACGAATGAAGCTTGTTCCTGCAGAGCTTGCTCCTGCAGGGGTATGTCTAGGGCCATTCTATTGTTTCTGCCTTTAGTGCAGTTTACATTCCTGGAAAAAGGCATGAATATACCACAGAGGCTATGCCTTATAAAATGCGGGATACCACTTCTGAAAGATGGAACATTTCATGCTAAAAGAGCAATGATAGCAAGGCACATCCAAAGTACCTTCTGCACATGTGCATTACTGCAGTGATGTCACAGATGCAGAATTATGTAAAGCATGGCAATAAAATGCAACTTTTACATAAGTTCATTGCTAGTTTCACACCACACATCAGCTTATGCCGATGCCAAAAACTTCTCGAGACTGCCGTTTCACTTCAAAACTACATTATCTTGCTCAGGAGGCAAAAAACAATACACTTCAATACCCCTATAATTCCTTGAACAAACCACAAAGCTTGAGATTCTATGTATTGCTGCTTCATGTAATGCTCGCAGCACATGCAGCAGGAATAAAACTTCTCATAAACTGCAATTTGCCAGAACTGTCAACTGCTTATCTCTTTAAATGCCTAACTAATGAAATTGTAAATGCTGACCAATATTATACAAGAATGATTATTAAAAAGTGTTTACAACAAATTTCTCGAAGGTTATGTTCTTTACCTTTACAGATTGCAAATCATAAACTATGAAGAGACACCCGTGCAGTCTCTGCCGGTGGGTTGTGCAGCAATGTGGACTTTGGGTACCTGGTACAGCTTCAGGATTAGACCTAATTATCTATTCTTTTTGTTTATAAGAGGCAATATGAAAACTGCAAAACTGAAGGCTATTAATAAGTGAGCGTAGGCCTAAAACCCTCCTAATCATCTATGTGGTCTAACATAATGAGCATCAAAAATATTCCTTTAAAAGCTTTGTAAGTTGGTTTTTCCACATTACATAACTAAAAAAGGGTGTTGCTGACATTTCTTATTCAGATAATATAGACATATTTTGTGTTTTTGATGATGCAGAAGAAGCTAACATGATTCTGGCAACAATACCAAGTGCAGCAACATTTTTTACATGCAATGTGGGAAAGCAAGACAATAGTTTTCAAATATGCCTTTCCTTGTTCAATATTCTGAACTACATTGCTCTTTAAGAAAATTTAAGAACTGGGCTCACCTATAATATTGGGGACCCTCATTTCTGGTATATAATACTGTCCCCTAAAATTAAAATGCAAAAGTTAAGTCAATTTTGGTTGATTAGCCATTCAACCATTATCCTCTACCACAGACATGTCCACTGTGCTGCACAATCCAGTTCTAATTGTACTGCAAATTTCATTTCATTCATTCTCCCTTTATAGGCCCATAGACATGACATAAGGGGTGGGGGCATATATATATATATATATATATATATATATATATATATTTGTTAAATGGTAGTGGTGGAACACAAGGAAAATACGCTGAGTACAAATGGCACAAAACAATATAAAGAACACAAAAGAAACAATAAAGCTGAAAGTGCTAAAATACTGTCCATTACATATCACCTGCAGTACTTCATTTTTAGTTTCATTCTATTGTGGACATACCTAGCAACATAAGAGCATGTGAGTTGTTGAAAATTACACCCATCAGAGAACATAACCTTACTGCTGAGAACCAAGTGCAAACAATTTAAATATTAGGTTTTGAAGAAAAAAAGAAAAGAGGCATACATTAACAGCTCACTCAATAAAAAGAAGTCAACATGTTCAGATCGATTACATACTGAAAAAATTCCTCCCTTGCTAACTTGCTCAATAGCACTGAATGGTTCCAAAATCAATGTAATGCCAGGGCTATTGCTCCTCAGCATAGAAAAATATGCTCTTTGATAGACATAAAGCAACAATGAACAGACCACAATGCCACAGCTATGTCGAAAAATACATACCACACAAATCTTGCCGTAAGTAGTCGTCCAGCGCTGAAGAAAGCAGGTTGATCTTTAGAAGCAGGAGTAACAGCACTTCTACACCGTATTCCTCCTACTGGCAGGTACGCTGCAGCAAAGGTATCATTCATAACATTAGCATGATACTCGTAACTAGTACATACATAACTATAGTACAAAAATAATGGCACCAGACATGCCAAAACAATGACTCAAATATTTTGACAATGAGCTTAAAAGCTACAACTCCTGTTCCTAAATATATCTGTAACAATATCTGCCACCTCTTTACAGTCAAAATAACTGCTTAAATAAACTAGAATAGCAGATTTGTGACAAACTGCTAGCACAATGACAATACACATTAACTTCAATGAAGGAATGTCTCAGTACCAGTGAATTGTAGTAATGAGTATAACACAATGTGTGACAACAGAAACTACAGAAGGAAAAGAATGTGCTGTTATTGGTCAGGCATAGCCTCCTTTCTATGGGTCAGGAGGCTGAAAAGTTCAGAATGGAAATAGCTCAGTAGAAACTATAGCAAATCCCCAAATGAAAAATATTAGTGATATAAAAATTTTGCTTAGCTAGCTAACGAAAATTAGCACATTTAATCAAAATAGCTGTTTGGGCCAGTTGGTTCATACTTACACCCTAAAAGACCAGCGAAAAAAAAAAGAAAACAGGTACAAAGGAACACAAAACGTATTTCAGTGCCCGTCCTGTCATTTTTTGTTCCTTTGTCCCCGTAATTATTTTTTTTTGCGCTGGTCTTTTTATGTGCCGATTACAAAAAGAAAGTCAGTCTTAAAGCAGAGAAGGGGTGACACATGGTTTGCTTCAATGCTGAAGACATCTGATCACCAGCTAACCCAGATTTTTCACTTGTTAAGTGATTTGATCGAGTCCAATATTTATTATCAGTTCTTAACATAAGTAATCAGCAAGTTAAATAACACTATTTACTCGCACACGCCCTCAAACACAATGAAACTCAATTGATAAGTCACTGTCTGGGCGTGCACCATATTGCACGGCATGAGCGAAAATGGCAACACGCAAGGAGACACACACATGGCACGCGACATAAATATTCTCCGACGAGAATCCCAAGCAGTATACATTGAGGCAGATGTCAGTGATCAGCAATATGTGCCACAAAAGTGCGCGTGTCAATTTAAACGCTCCTTTCTGGACGGAAACAATGCTTTGGACTTACCTGCACGGATAGCAGAGACCAGTTTCAAATTCTTTGAAGAAACGACAGTCTACGTTCTTGCGCAGACAAGAAGAAGGACTTGAGCCTGCAGCGAAAAAAAAAAGCGTGATAAATGTCTTTCCTGCACATTGCGTCACTGCGACAGTATACATGTACACGAATCGGCTCGGTCCCACCTCTGGTCTCGACGCCATCAGCTCAAAACTGCGGGGTTAAATCGGCGTTCTGAAAGCGTGACTTTAGGATATCAAGCGCGCTGCCTTTGAACGTACAGGTTGCTGGCAAAAGAACCGTAAACTTAACCCATCACCCTGCATGCTCTCCCGCATTTATGGCAACGTTCCCGTAAAGCAGCAACAACAGACGATCAAAATCGATTGTAGGCAGCGACCAAAATATAATGCGGCATGCAAACACGTCAATGCGTATCACCGGGACTGCATTAGCGCTCGTCGACGCATACTTTCGACCGCGGGATATGCTTGTGAGCGTCGTAGACGACTAAAAATGCACCATTAACATCCCGCAAAAAGGTCGTGACCATCTGAAAATTTTGGGATGCGCCGCTCCTCCAGTCTGAACTGAGGGAGTGGTATGCTCAGGTTGGGATCCAAGACGTCGTGCTCAGAGGCCGTTTCACAGACAAACAAGCAGCGTCGCGGACGTAAGCAATAACAAAACATGTTCAGGCTAAGTTAAATAGCAGAGAAAAACGCGTAAAACGAAATGTAAAACGTCACTTACATGCGCGGCTGAAATTTGGCGCCAAGGATCCGTTGGAACACCACCACCGCGACGACCAGCAATCCGCCGTTTCATTCCTAAGTTCACACTTTCACGAAGTCGTTTCATAGTGAGGCATCGATGAGCGCACTCGGTGAAATAATCGCTGAGAGCAACCGAACTTAGTACCAACGACAAAGAGCACGAACGCTGACTCGTGCGGCAATCGCCGTCGTCGTCTTCTCGGACCCGTGGAGTCGCAGGGAACGCAGGCAGGCTCAAGCAACTACGAACACGTGACGCTGCGTTGATAATAAAAGCAACAAAACTAAAAAGCAACTACTTCGCTTCTCGCCTCACCTCCCCTTTCTCCCTGTTTTGCAGCGTACACACTTGTCTGTCCGCCCTTGTTCTGAGTTCGGCCTTGCTCCCTCCACGGTCAAGCTCGCGTAGGAGTCAAAAGACGGGACGGGTGTCGGGGGGGGGGGGAGGTGAAGGGGGGAGGCACCGCTTTTTGTAAGAAGATAAGATGCTCCCAACTTTCGACGATTCCCCACCTCCTCCGGGGAAAAACGGGGGGTCCTTTTGTGGTAGCTCTTGAAAGGACATCGGACGGGAGGTAGAAACACAGCCGCACCCAGCTTGAAACCCGTTACCATCATAAAAAAAAAGAAGAAGAAACAAGCGGCAAACTTTTTTTTGCTTGAGCTGCAGGGACGAAGTGGTGTAAAGTCATGCGAGAGAGACTAACGTCTTCCGTGCGGGTGATTGCATTTAAGCCATGCGGTTTCAGATAGCATAAATCCCGAAGTTACCCTCCTTTTACGGTCTTTTTTTTTTAGAGTGTGGGACTACCGCAGCAACGATTACAAGAACACCTCAAAGAAGGAACAAGCATGGAAGACCGTAGCCGCTGCCCTCGAAGAACGTGGTATATATTCCCTTGCAGTCATTTGCTGTTGTGTCTGTGTATGGGACAGCCTAAATAATGTCCATTTGTCGACTTCGTCGTAATTATGTCGCGTTCTTCCGTGTAAAAGTGCAGCATTTATCTCTTACAATCACAACAATTCTTTCATTTGAGATGCATCTTGTAATTAGCTAATCCTGGCCGGTAGCTGCAAGTTACATATGCACAATAGTGCACTAGCCAGTATGCCCCGGGGCATGAATTATGCAAATATCGAGCATACCATGCTCGTCAGGCAGCAACCGTAAGGTCCAATATAATGCAATATGTTCTCAGTGCGACAAGATGGCCGTTCGCGAAAAACTTACCTTGTCGCCGCTTTTACACCGGCAGTTGAAAATACTGCAGTGTATTGCGCACTTTTCCTGCTCCTATTTATAGATGCCTACATTCACTCTGTCATGTATAAATAAACAATTCTTTCTCTTATAGTGCATTTAATCATGAAGAGATCGAAGTCCCTTCGGTACCCTTTCTTGAAAAAAAAAAAAAACAAAGACGCAGGCGCCCCACGTAGCGGAGCTGGGGCTGAAGCAGTTGTCCCCATAAGATAGCCCTTTTATAAACAGATGTCTTTCCTACAAGACAGTATTGAATACCCAGCGTACGTAGAGTAGTTATTTTGGCTTGCTTCGCACTATTTATGCAGATCTGAAATTGCTTATTTTTCAGTAGCCCGATCATTGAGTGTTTTTCAATTCAGTACAAGGAGTGTACGTGATCTAGAATGAAGCTGCAAAACCAGCTCCAACCAGTTCTGCGAACTTGTTTGTGCTGTCATTTTATTAGTGTGCTGAAACGCGTCGTCTGAAATGTCAACAGGTGTCAAATCACGTTAAAATGCTAGCGAATGAACAGGTTTTGCAGAAACGAAATAATGGCAAAAATATGCACTGAAATATCACATCTTTATTGACACACGTTGATAATTATGTATCACCGCGAGATGACACGATACAAGTATGTTTTAATTAGCAATACAATATTTTATAGTGCATACACATCACCTTCGAAAAAGTACATGTTTCTAGGACATAAGAGATGGGTAGCAACTCAGATATCAAACATTTTATTGGAGCACAAATTCACAAATAAGTGGCACAAGCAAGAAATACACGTCGGTTACATTGTAATCCGCACAGTAAAGTACGGTGTATTCTGAATCGCCGCGCGAGCACATTGCATGTTAATAGCAGTTGGATTATTGCAAGAAAGACAGATTTGCCGTTACTCTCCGGAACTTAATTCTGCAGTCGTCATGCCCTCGATATTCTTCTATATTATGCAGGACAAGTGGAAACGTGCCACCACTGGAAACGGTCGTAGAAACTACAGCGGACTGTTCTACAGCAGAAATGTTACTTGAAGGCATGTATGACGAAAGAGTAACAGAAGAATTCGCAGTAGATGAAGAAGAAGAACAGGCAGAGAATTTACCGGACACCCCGAGACATGCGGAAGCACGACCGAACTGTGTAGCCAAATCAACACCGACCGGCACAGGTGGTTGTGGTTCCCGGTGCACCGCGCAGAAAGAAACGGACAGAAAAGGGATTTGAAAAAGAAATTAACATACTAGGTCAAATGACCTTGAAAGAATGCGAATCCGCAGAGCACTTTGGTTTTGTAATGGACGAAAAATTGCAGCAGTGTCCAAAACACCGTCGTACCCAAATAGAAATTGAGTTGCTGCAGGTGGCAGCAAAAGTACGACTGTACACAATGTCGGATGTCATCTATTTAACACAGAATTCTATTCTTTTGTCTAGAGTGCATGGATGCCTAGCTGTTCGGCTGGGTTACCTCCAAGAGATCCCCCTGCCAGGGGACTTCCTCTTGCAAAAAAAAAAAACAGCATATGAGGCGCGTACCTCCTGTGCCGATCTGGGGATGCTCCTGGCACACTTAGGCTTCAGGTCAAATGTGGATGTGCCCACTTCAGTGTCGGCTCCCCATTTGCCATCGGTGGTATTTCCAAAGATGTCCTCATGGTCACCATATCCAGTAGGGCAGTAAAGGGCGCGCGCGCGGCCTTCAGCGCGTAGAAAATTGTGCAGGGAACATGCTGCCTTGATTACTCCTTCGGAATTCTTACGCCCGTATTCACAAATGCGCCTCGACTCGACGCTCCACCTCCACTTCGTGGAGGAGAGAAATCAGCCGCTCCTCCACTCAAGGGGCATTTCGGATTCAAGAACCCCGCTCGGCTTTCCCTCCGACGAGGCGCCCTCGAGGAACCATCCTTCACTCCACCTCCAGCGAGCTGGCGAAAAGGAAGTATGGGGACGAGATTAAGAACAAAATTTTGCCTATAAACTGCGTGCCGTCATGTGTAACATGCGCAGTGTCTAACAAGGAGTGCTTCTGAATTAACTTCTGAGGGAAGATCGACGGTTACAATAGAAAAAACGCGCTTTCCGCACTGCGAGTAATGGCGCGGCCGGAAACGCGTTCGCATCTGG
>JAJIZL010040961.1:0-18861 GCA_023969395.1 Amblyomma maculatum
AGGAGTTGGCCTCTCGGTCTTGTCTGTCACATTCCTGGTATTATTAATTGAGAAGAAAAATTCTGAGAAATTTTCAAATGTCAAAGAAGCGGACCTAATAACATAGCTGTCGTCAATTCCTTTCTGGCAAATCAGTGTTGAATTATGAAATGCTGATTCAGGATCTTAAGTACTTCGAGAACACTTGTGTGTAGTAGGTGCATGGCAGCTTTTTCGAAAAAAAAAGCTTGTCCATTAGGGCAACGAGCTCTGGTTTCGGATAATGCAGTCCGCTAGAATATTCTGCTTCTTTCTTCTTCTGCTTCTTTCGCTAGTTTCAAGAAGAATAGCACGAGCGTCACACCCGAAGTTGATTAACTAAACGATATATCCAGCGACGTAAGGTAAACCGGAATATATGACAGTGGGAAATGGGATGGTAGGAGATGGTACTCACTCGCTACAGGCTTGGCGACTACACGGTCGCTAGGCCTCGCTCTACCTCGGTGTGGACCGTGCGGTTTTCAGACTGTAGAAACTTCTCTAAAGGGCACGAAAAAATGCGCTGAGCATGTCGAAAAGTTCAAACATGCTGCAGCGGAATTCACCTCGCACTCAAGAAAGCATGCCGCAGAGCCTAGCGATCAAAATTCACTATAGACCTAGTACTTGTCATGTCCGGACAAATAACGTCCCTTGCCACGAACAAACAGTCGTCCAATGTTCCAAGAGCGGCCCCACGTTGCATGCCAGATGTGGGGTTGTCATCATCATCCTCATCATCAGCCTGATTATACCCACTGCTGGGCGAAGGCCTCTCCCATATTTCTCCACTTAACCCGGTTCTGTGCAAGCTGCATCCACTTGACCCCTGCGAACTTCTTAATCTCATCCGCCCACCTAACTTTCTGCCGCCCCCTGCTACGCTTTCCTTCCCTTGGAATCCAGTTTGTTACCCTCAGCGACCATCGGTTATCCTCTCTTCGCGCTACATGTCCTGTTCATGCCCATTTCTTCTTCTTAATTTCCACTAGAATGTCGGTTACTTGAGATATTTCTGTGACCCACTCTGCACTCTTCCTATCTCTTAATGTTACCCCTACCATTTTTCGTTCCATAGCCCTCTGTGTTGTTCTCAACTTAAGTAGAACTCTCTTGGTTAGCCTCCACGTTTCAGCCCCATAGGTGAGTACAGGCAAGATGCAACTTTTGTATACTTTCCTCTTGAGCGATACCGGTAAGCTGGTAGTCATAATCTGCGAGTGCTTGCCAAATGCGCTCCATCCCAATCTTATTCTTCTTGTTATTTCCTTTAAATGGTCCGGATCTGCGGTTACTACCTTACTACCTTACTACCGGTGTGGGGTTGTACTTGGGGGTTAAATGCGTTTTCCCCGCTTCAGCACGGTGGACAGTCCAAACCACCGACCCCACCTAGTGATCGCATGAGCTACCGAGCGCACGCCGACCACTGCGGGCCGTGCTCTTGGAGACAAAGGAACAACACGTGCTGACCATAGGCATTTATTGCTGCAGTAGAACAACGCCAGCAAGCAATAAAACACATTAATTGTTGTGTTCGGAGTCCTGTGTCCTCGTCGGTTCTGCTGTGACTTGAGCAGTGCACGCTAATGGACAGGTCAGCACCCCTCTTCGCGCTTCGCCGGGGGGACTCGCCGCCTCCCTGCGCTCAGCGGGACACCCCCCACGGCGGGCTCAATCACTCTCCTCTACTTCTGGGAAGCAAGCCCATCCCCATCTCCGGCCTCCGTTACCTCCGTTCTTCGCCCGGCAGTTTGGCTTACGCCTCGGCCGACGCTGGTCGCACTCTCTTATCTGGTGAATAAACAGTTATCAATTTAACAGCTGTGCCTGTCTTTACTACATCGACGACGCTCGAACGCGACAGTGGCGACGAGGAAGTGGATTTGACCCATGCTACGCAACGCTATTGACAAGCCATGGCTACGCGAGGGTTAATACCAGAATTCAATGGCTCATCACGGTCATTGTGGGTTGGACGCCTCAAGTTCTACTTTGAAGCTCATCACAGACCCAGCCTTGAAGAGGGCCAACCTGCTAACGCTGTGCGGGGAGCAGACTTACGACACTGTCTGCGCCCTTATTCAGCCAACCACACCTGCGGAAGTGCCTTACGAAGACATCGTTGCAGAACTTCAAAAGCACTACGACCCGAGCACATCAGAAGTTTACAGCCGAACCCGATTTCAGTGACGAGATCAGTTGGAAGGCGAAACTGTGAGCGCCTACGTAGCAGCGCTCAAAAAGCTTGCAGCTGACAACAATTTCGGGACACTGACCACAGCCAGGACAGCTACCGGGCAGCATGAAGACACAGCATCTGCTAACACCACCATGCTTCCATTGGACGTCGTGTTACGTTACAGATTTGTATGCGGACTGAGTGACGAGTCAGTGCAGCAGTGCCTGTTCGCTGAGGGGGGCATCACGTTTAACAAAGCTTACGACATCACCGTGCGAGCGGAGAGCGCCGGTCACCAGCAGCGAGAGATGCGCCGACATACCGAGCCGGTACACCAAACAAGCAACCAGGTACGCAAATCTCCTCTTGTTCCAAAATCGGTCAAGAATACACAACGCTGCTGGCGGTTTGACGGCCAACACGACGCCCAGGGATGCCGATTCCAGTCAGCCACGTGTAATATTTGCCGCAAACAAGGTCATATTGAGAAAGCGCGCATTACAAAGCGGAAGCTTGCGAAGATAAAGTCGCCTTCTCAGCCTAACCACAGCGTCGACGCCTTAGAGCACAGGCCGCCAACTGATGTCCAAGGAGCAACATCAGCAGCGTCATCAGCATTGTGTCAGCTTATCACCGTGAATCTCGGCAGGCGACTGAAGATTTTTATCTAAGTCACAGTACATCAAGTGGGCATCATCAAGTACATCACAAGTGAACTGCGGCGCGGCCTGTACTCTACTACGTGAAGACACGTTTCGAACTTCGTAGTCATCAGACGCACCACCCTTGCAACAAGACGACACGCACCTGCGAACGTGGTCAGGACAAAACTTGCCACTATTGGGCTCTGCCAACGGGCGGGTTTGTTACAATGGCCAGACCCATACGCTACATCTCCTTGTTGTGAAGGGCTCAGGATCAAGCCTTCTAAGAGAAAGTGGTTTTCTCCATTGGTGACGATATGCGGCATACATCAAATGCCGAGTCACAACGTAATTGAACAATTGCAGGAGAAATACGAAAGAGTATTCTCTGAAATAATTTCAGGAAATGAAGGGCCCTCAGTCACACTGGAATTGTTAAGCGGCGCGCAACCAAAGTTTTTGAAGGCCAGGCCGGTACCATTTGCGCTCAGAGCTTCAGTTGAAGGGGAGCTGGACAAACTGGAGCAGCAAAGTGTCATCGAGCAGACACAATGTTTACAATGGGCCACACCACTGGTTGTAGTTCGCAAAAAGAACGGAACCATGCGCCTCTGCGGAGACTACCGGAGCACCGTAAATCTTGCGACAAAAGCGTCGTCTTACCCTCTACCGACACTTGGAGAAGTATTCAGTGTACTACGCGGCGCAAGAGTCTTCAGCACTCTGGACCTCACCCAGGCCTATCATTAGCTGAAGCTGAGCGAAACAACGTCAGAATTACTGACACTTAACAAACTAAAAGGCTTGTACAAAGTCAAGAGACTGCCCTTTGGAATAGTTGCAGCCTCGGCCATATTTCAGAAGTTCATGGAGACAGGCACTTCAGGGAATCCCAGGAGTTTGTGTCTACCTGGACGATGTCATCATCAGTGGCGCTTCCACGGAAGAGCATGCAGCGCGCCTAGAGCACGTTCTTGAAAGGCTAGTGAACGCAACTTTGCGTTTAAGCAAAGAAAAATGCTGTTTTCCGGTGTCAGAGGTGCAATTTCTGGGACACCGAATTGATGCAGAAGGCATCCACCCGACCGAAGACAAAGTGCGAGTGATCACCGAAGCACGTGCACCAACAAATAAGTAGGAGCTACAGCAGTTTCTCGGACTCAACGTCATACGACCGTTTCTTAGAGCAAAGAGCTACTGTGGCCAACGACCTATACTAGCTGCTGCGGAAAGATGTGAATGGACATGGTCGCCACGCCATCAACAAGCATTCGACGCCCTGAAAAGCCTGCTTCGAAGGTGTACAGTCCCCAGCCACTATGACGAAAGAAAGCCGCTGCTGTTGTCTTGCAACACATCTCCGTACGGAGTCGGCGAGGTTCTTTCGCAGACTGACGACCAAGGAAGGGAGGCCCCGATTGCCTTCGCCTCACGTACATTCTCACAAGTGGAGCGCAACTACGCGCAACTGGACAAAGAAGGGCTAGCCATCGTCTACGCGGCGACACACTTTCACCTGTACATTACCGGCCGAAAGGTGGTATTTATAATAGATCACCGACCGCTACTGGGCATTTTGGGGCCACAAAAGCCTATGCCACCGACATTGTCTCCGAGAATGACACGTTGGTGCATCAAGTTCTAAGCGTACGACTATGATCTGGTCTACCGCAATGGACTAAACATCAGAATGCTGACGCGCTAAGCCGCCTGCCACTGAACGAAACAGTTGACGAACCGCCTCCGCCCGGAGACGTTCTTATGTTCGAAATTTTACCAGCGCTGCGACAGGCGACGAGGAACAAGAATAGACGACAAGACAAGCGCTCGGACTAACAACTGAAAGTTTAATGAAACATACAAGGAAATATATTCTCACATGACAACCAGAAGCGCATGCGCTATCCCTTCCCACAAAAAAAAACAATACATACAGCTATGGATCCAAATAAGACAGTTCACAATCATTGATGATTACTGATGGTGTGCTAACGCACGTCTAGTTTTATGGATGTGGTAAACTTCACTGAGTTCCCTGGTCAATTTGTTTTGATTCCTGAAACTAATCTTAGCTTTATCAAGGCTCGGAGTGCATGCTTTTTTGACACCTTCGAAGAATCGGAATCATTAAGAATACAATCTCTGTAATGTAGTGCTAAGTTGGATGAGGGAACTCCTTTCAAAGACGTTTTATGCTGGCGCAGACGCGTATTGGTGCATTTCCCCGTTTGTCCTATATACCGCTTCCTGCATGTAAAGGAAATATCATCGCATACTCCTTCTGCGCATGGCACAAAACGCAGCTGATGTCTTACCTGACGTCCTTTGCTAGTTTTCTGTTTTTGTTCTTTGCGTCTCCTATCAACCATCTTTCCCAGCTTATTGAAAGCCGAAAAAAACACTTTAACCCCATATCTATTGCCAACTTGTTTGAGCCTGTGGGATAGCTTGTGAACGTACAGTATTACAGCATAATTATTTTCATTTTTACTGGTTGTGCCAGATAGATCCCGCTTACCGAATGACTAACGTTTTGAGGATTTTATTGCAGGCCCGTATTATCCCTTCCTTCGGGAAGCCTGCTAAACTTAATCTCCGAACCTGCTAATTGAAACTGCTGTCGATAGTGTGGACACAGGACTTTGTGATTGCCGAATCCAAACACGACAAAGCTATGCCGCACTTGACTATCTGCGAATGTGCTGAATTGTAATTTAATAAGGGCTTTTCAGACCTCTGTTGAAATGACCAGCACACATGGTCCCCTTTTCCTTCTAGTCTCATATCCAAGAACTGCAGCTGATTTCTTTCTGCAGTTGATTATGTTCGAAGCACTGCCAGAACCTCCGCTTACAGCAGGCACAGTCTCAGCATCTACGCAAAAGTGCGAAACCCTTCGGCAAGTTTACACAGCTGTTCAACAAGGTAACCTGCACAAACTCAAAGGGGACAACTTCGGCGCTTATCGCAGGTGAGCTACAGAGTTGAGCACCTACGGCGACTGCATCCTATTAGGATCCCGAGTTGTGATTCCGAGAGAGCTATGAGCACAAGTTATGTCTCTCATCCACGCCGGACAGAGGGGCATCGTTGCATGAAAGCGTGTGCCAGAAGCTATATGTGGTGGCCTAACATTGACCACGACATTGAAACAACAGTCCGAAAGTGCAAGTCTTGCGAAAGCAGCCGGAATAATCCGCCGAAAGCTCCTCTCCCAGTATGGGAAAAGCCACACAAACCTTGGCCCACACTGCACATTGATTTTGCAGGCCAATCGAAGGCTGCATTTTACTTGTGCTCGTAGACGCCTACGCAAAATGGCTTGAGATAAGGAAAACGCGACAGACGACTTCGGCAGCAGTCATTGACAACCTCCGATCCCTGTTCGCAACGTTCGGAATTGCCCGAAAGGTAGTGAAGGACAACGGAACGCCGTTTGTGTCTGCGGAGATTCTCAAGATTTATCGCGACAACGGGATCTCGTCAGTCACATCGGCCCCCTACCACCCAGCGACAAGCGGACAAGTCGAGCGCTCCGTGGCCGAGCTAAAACGTGCCCTTGAGAGAGACCAGACAGGGTCGCTGCAGCGCCGTCTTGCACGTTTTCTTTTCAAGCAGCACACAACAGTACAAAACACGACAGGCCAGACCTCAGCGAAAATGATGTTCGAGCGCGAAATGCGAACGTAGTTCACAGCTATTCTTCCGAGTCAGACACAAAGACGACCCGGGAAGAAAAACCGCTTCCGCGCTGCGGGACACTTGTTGAGGTTCAGCGCGTCCTCGCCCGCCAGTTTCTCAGAAAACCAAGCTGGGAGGAAGCTACTGCTGTGAGATGCATAGGCCTGCGCTCTTGGCTCGTCAGCATACATGGAACAGTGGCACGCCGACACCTCAACCAGCTGCTTGGATGCCTTCCGAGAGCGGTCCGGCAGCCGCGAGGACATCTGAACCATTATCCGACACAGCCTGGCATCTCTCCACAGAAGAAAAGACTGCACCCAGGGCAGACCTACAAAGCACAGCGAAAAAAATTCAGCCTACAAGTGGTTCTTCTCTGTGCGCACAGATCCAGCGCGTCTCAACGCGTCCTCGCCGACCCCCTGCATGCTATCAGGCAACGTTTTAAAGGGGAAGGAAATGTGTTCGAAGTTCTGCCTCCTCGTCGATTCTGTTGTGACTGGAGCAGTACGCGCTCATAGGGAACCAAAGCTGGAGTTTGCTCCGCGACGCCAGCGCTCGGTTTCCAGCGGAGCACAGAGGAACTACAAAACCTACGCGCATCCGCGCTGTGCGCTGCTGTATGCGGAGTCTGCGCAGCTCGCTCGCTCGGGAGCGCGTGCTACAGGCAGCCGCACGTGCAAGCGGAGTGGGAGAAGGAGAGTGAGGGCGAGGGGCGATGATCGGGCGTCTGTGCGCGCAAAGCCGGCGCTCTTTGCCAGTGGTGTTTCTTACTTTTGCTTTTTTCTGTGCCCCGGCTGACATAGAGGCTGGCTGGAGGCACGCTTTTTATCGGTGCTTTCGATAGTGAGAAATTATGATTAATTTATCGCCGCGGACATTGTTTTCAAAGAGCGCTTGTTGGCAGGCCCAGACAAAAAAAAAAACATGAACGCGAATTCGGTACTCGAAGGCAGAGGCAAGCGACAGGTATTTTGAAGGACTTGAGGCTTCACCTCTTGATGCCTCTTCCATGTTGTTCAGAGAATGAAGGGTCCAGCCTTCTCGTTGAGAATTGATACGCGTGTACACAGCGACGAGTGCTCCGGGCGCTGGTTGGGGAGCTTCCTTTCCATTTGTGACTGCTCACTTGAAAGGGGCCTATTTAACTCTTTGGGGACAGACGTTTTAGGCGATGCTGCCGGCGCCGTGGTGCCTGCTTTCGGCGCGTTTAGGACGCGTTCCCTACAAAGGCACAAAGCATGCCGCCTTACCCTTTGGTTCCTGCTGACAGCGGTCAGGGGGAGTTCGCTGCTGTGGCGCTGCCATTCGAAATCAATGACTTATCTACCTTTAACGATGAGAGGTTTCTTAACGACCTGGATCACTGACGAGAAGCCGAGGCATGTCATTCTTTCGGCCGTTTCCTCTCTCCGCGAGACGAAGAGCAAGGAAATGCCGGACGACTTTTCGTGCAGGCGGGGACATCTCTCCAAGTAAACCTTTGTCTTCTTAATTCCACAGCTACGCTGTACAATCCCTAGTTCAGTTATCTCCTCTAGCGAATGCGCAGTTTTGAGCTCCCGAATCAGGATCGCGTATGAGGATAGAACGATTAACGTATGTGTTTTCCCTTTATAAGCGCCGAGTGATGGCATTAATGACATATATATGTTTCTTGAGGCCGACTTGGTTCTGCGATGGCTGCTGCGGCACCGCCAGTTACAAACAGAGGTGCGAGATACGAGCGGTACGAGATACCTAAAAAAAAAACGACAACCATCGTTTCAACACGAAAGAGAGAAAAACACTTTCACGAGTTTTGCGAAAAAGCGCGCCGTCACTTTTTCATTCCAGTTTTTTTTTTCTTGCCCCCTTTGTTGGAGCGCGACGGCGGCCAGAATGCGGCCGGAGGAGGAGAGAAACAACCGAGCGCGCGCGCGCAAACACGTGCTGGAGAGCAGCGCGGAGCAGACCACAGCATGCTTTTCTATGCGGCGGGGAGCAGACGACGCGGCCGCACTGCGCGGAGGTTTTGACGGGGTCTCCATGGAGGGCGCACAGAGCGGCGCAGCGCCCTCTGGCCCAGGTTTTCTCCCCTATGGGCAGGCCCGCACCCCTCTTCGCGCTTCGCCGGGGGGACTCGCCGCCTGCCTGCGCTCAGCGGGACGCCCCCCATGCGGGCTCCCTCGCTCTCCTCTAGTTATGGGAAGCAAGCCCATCCCCATCTCCGGCCTCCATTCCCTCCGTTCTTGAAGGTTGAAGGTTGAAGGTTTATTTCCGCAACTGGTGTTGCGAGGACAGCCAGGGAAAAAGCTGTATAAACAGCTTGAGAGGTCCTGGCTTCCTCTTACAGAGCAGCATTGACGGCGGCGGAGTACAATACATCAAACAAGATGTGAGGAAAAAAAAAATCATCGTCGGCACAAAGAAAGCGACGTACTTTTAGTACGCAGTCCATTGTACTTGTACAGTACAATACTACATGAACATTTGGGGCAATTCTTTCAAAGAAATATTGATTAAATCTATATTTTCGGAGCAGTACAACTGGTTCAGAAGGGTCGGTAAGGTATGCTGCAACATTTGTTTGCCATAGTTTGTGCGGCATTTCTTAACATGCCAAGGTTCTGCTGCGCGGGTATCATACACAGTTCTGCTTTGCTCTAACCCGGCAGTTCGGCTTACGCCTCGGCCGACGCTGGTCACACCCTCTCATCTGGTGAATAAACAAAGTTAACAGTTTACAGCAGCGCGTACGTCTTTACTACATCGACGACGCACAAACACGATACTAATGAATACAGGCCGTCTGACTCACCAGCAAGGCTACAGGCGACTGTTCGCCCACGCAAGATCAGGGGATAAACTCCGAGGCTGGACAAGACGAGCAAGCTGGAAAAGTCCAGCGAGGCCTCACCTCGCCGCGACAGCGGGGTGCCGCGAGGAGACGTCCGCTCTCGTCCAGTTCCTAATGCAGAAGAGACTTGGCTTTGCCCCCGTGCGCGGTGATAAGATCAGGGGTGGCGCTTCTGCTACCGCGATGCGAGGTGACAGTGTATAGCCGTGTGGTCTGGACGGGTGTTCCATCGCACCTCCGATTGCACTTGGCTACCGGAAACGGACGGACTGGCGACAGCGAGAGCTTCCGAAAGCGCCAAATAGATAAGTTCTTTCTTTCATAAACTTTATTTCGTTTTGAGCTAGTTAGGTTAGGGGCAACCTAAAGAATAGATTTTTGCTCTTGGTCGTAGCGGCCTGTATTTTCGTGCTGGCAGCTAGGTTCTCTCGGCGTTCATTCTTTAATTATTTTAGTTTGATAAATATGCTTTTTTTAAGACTGTTGGCATTCGCAGAATTGATTTTAACGCGTGTTTGCCAGTCGTTTTTGTGTCTTCCTTTTGTAGTTTCTATATTCTGAGAATTCGTAGTAGAAATAGTTCTGTTGATACATGCTTAAGATGTGCAATCAAAAGAAGGTAAAGTGTACTCAGTTTGAGGCGCAGGTTAATCTCAAGGAAACGCGTTCTGACTCTGTAGATGAAGCGGAAGACAGCGACTTTTTGTGTCGTTGTTGCGTGCTGAGTGCTCGCCTAGATAGATTTTAACGAGAAAAGAGCAATTTAGTGTCTCGTGTGGATAATATATAAAAGGAAGTGGATTTGTTAAGGGCAGAAAATCATAAACTGCTAGGAAAGCTTCCTCAAATGGAAAAACAAATGGCCGACTTTATCCTTGGAACCAACGAGGACGAACATTCCAGTGCGGGCCACGTGGCTGGGGCCAGCACTGGCATGGAAGGCATAAGCAAAGTAGGTCATTAGAAGTAGCTACTAAGAATTCGGAAAAAAAGGAAGAAGTAAGGAAGAATGAAAATCCCAGAGAGAAGGGCACAGATAACCGAAAGCAGGAGCCAACAGTTGGGAGAGAGAAGGCCCAGGTGCTTATCGCCTTACATTCTAACATGAGCAGGTGCGCGCGAGATATCGTGGAACGTGTAGAGGGTGATAAGCGAGTGTTAGAAGCTACTCAGGGATGACAACGAGGGCAGTGCCGAAAGAGAGTAAAAATAGGCTGTTGAAAAATTCCGCAGAGCGCAATACGGTGAGAGCAGCCGCGGAGATAAACGATGTCCTAAATGGTGAAGCTGCACGAGTGGTGGAAAGTTTAGCTAAGGGAGTTGACGATATCACGGAGATAACACAGCAAGCTCAGATAGTTGTATGCACAGTATCGGAGGTACTAGGATTGAACGGAAAGCTGGTAAAGGACGTGGTGACAGTTATTCAGGACATAAGAAAGGTAAGCCTGGAGAAGCGTTTAGAAGTGGTTGAGGTAAACAGGCAGGTACATAAAGCAGGTTTTGGCAGGGCTTTCCAGCAAGATGGCATTCATTTTAACAGAAGGGTGGGAGCAGAGATCGGCTGGCGCCAGGCTGGCAGGGCTGTAGCTTTTTTAGGGGGTCTCCGAGGACTCTCTGCACGGAGGCAGTTAGAAGTGAAGCAGTGAAAAGCGTAATAACGGAGGCTGATCCTCCAAAAATGGCAAGGAAGAGGTCGAGAAAGAAAAGTACAAAAAAGAGATTTATTATTAGGATCAGCTACATGAACTTGCAAGGACGTAGAAAAAGAGCGAAATGGCTAGAGATAGAACAGCTGTGAAGGATCACAAAATAGGTACGCACTATGTGAGACTCCTCTCAGGGATCTACAAGATCCGCCGTTTATAGAAGGCTACGTCTGGGAAGGGTGCAACAGAACGAGAGCGGAAAAAAAGGTGGAGGGGTAGGTATGTTGATACAGCAGGGAACAAATTGGGAAAAAATGAAATCATCTTGTAAAGACCATATCTGGGTATGAGCAACGATGGCCGGCATAAGGACATGGCTAGGGGTAGTTTATTTAGAAAAATGACGCCAATGCAGGCAAGAAAACAAGGATCTTATTGAACGTCTCAGTGACGATATAAGGCAGTTTGGAGACTGGCCGGGTATTATTCTGCTGGGGGACATCAACGGCCATATCGACGATCTGGATGGTTAGCCGGATTCTAACGGGAAGCTAATGCTAGATTTCTGTGAGCGACACGACCTAGTTATAGTAAATAGAAAAACAAAATGCGAAGGACAAATCACGTGGGAATTCCGCAACAGGCAGACGACCATTAAGCACTGTCTAATGTCGCGAGGAATTTATAGCAAGGTAACAAAAATGGGAATAGACGAAGAAGGGGAGTGCAGTCTGGGAAGTGATCATAAACGTATTTGTCTGTACATGGGGCCTTTGATGAAAAGAGGAATGGAACTTACATAAAACGTATACGCGAAATTAAACGACGATCAAATATCGCAGACAGCAGCAGACATAAAGGAAGCAATAGAGAAAAGCCCCATGGAAGACTGGGATTATGAACAGGTAGAAATACTCATAAAGAGGCAAATTAAGGACTTTAAAGTAGCAAACCGCTGGTTTTAAAAGAAGAAGCCACGGAGCTAGTGGAATAAGGAAATAAGGGAGCCATTGAACAGCGACGGGCTGCTTCAAGGGAACACCGAGAGGCAAAGAAAGCACAGGTATCTCAGGAGGAAATCGACCAAAAATAGGAATCATATCGACAAAAGAAGCTTGATGTGCAGGCCCTCGTCCAAAGTAAAATAAAGCAGTCCACCGATCACTGGATGGCTGACATACACGATGCCTCTAGAGACCAAACAAGAAATATATGGAAACACATAAGCTGGCTAGGTAAGAAGAACCAAAGAAAACAGGACCGGATTCAAGATAACGAGGGAAATTGTTTCAAGGGAGACAATGCAGTAAACTACATCACATCAGTTATAGCCGAGATTTTTAAAATCAATGATAGGGTATTCTCCTCAAATCAGGAAGCAACACAAGGTAGCAGAATACAAAGCAGCTTAGAACTGACCAATCTAAACTGAAAAAGGCAAAAAAAAATAAATGTAAAAACACATCTACAAGAATAGATGGAATTGCGATCAAGCTGATTAATGAACTTGGCCCAAGAAGTAAGGAAACGTTGTAAAAGCTTTGGAAACCGTCATAACGAATAAGCAAATTCCGGACAGCTGGCGGCAGAGTAAAATGAATTTGAATAATAAAGGGAAAGGAGAAAAGATGCACATAAAATCCTACAGGCCGATTACCATAACATCTGTTTTGTACAGGTTGGCCATGCAGGCGATGAAATTAAAGGTGCAAGCATGGGTAGAAAGTAACAAGATAGTCGGAGAACTTCATAACGGCTTTAGAAATGGTAGGCGCTTAGATGATAGCCTGTTCGTGCTTACCGAATGCATCAAAATATCTAGAGTGGCAAACAGACCTTTGTATTTGGCCTTCCTGGACATGAACGGGGCGTACGGCAACGTAAACAGCGAACTCCTATGAAACAAAATTAAAGAAGAAGGTATCGGTTATGAGATAAGAGTTCCTACAGGAAATAGACCATGATAACAAAGTTGAAATTACATGGGAAGGGATAAGAAATACGGAAGCTGTCAAGATATGCAAAGGATTCAGACAAGGTTGTCCTTTATCACCGCTGCTGTTCATGTTTTATATGGTAAACCTGGAACGGAAGATACAAGAAACTAATCTAGGTTTTAACCTGTCTTATAGATTAGGTGAAAAGGCGGTAGAGCAGCGCCTCCCCGGTTTGATGTATGCAGACGATATTGTGCTGCTAGCTGAGAGTATAGAAGAATTGCAAACTCTAGTTAAGTATTGCGGAGACGAAGGGGATGATCTAGGCTTCAGTTTTAGCGCAGTTAAGTCGGGTCTGATGATTTTCAACGGCTCAACTGATCAGGGTCCTAAAATACAAGGCCATGAAATACCCAGAGTAGCAGAATATAAATATCTCAGAAAAAAATATCAGGGTTATGGGTAAACGAAGGATTGGCATACATTGGAAAACATGAGCAATCGCTTAAGGCCAAAGGGCGAAGAAATGCCGGGATAATGAAGTATAGGGCATTGTGGGGATACAACAGGTAGGAGGTTTTTCGGGGTATTTGAAAAGGAAATATGGTGCCCGGACTTTACTTTCGGAAATGCGGTTTTGTGCCTAAGATCAGAGGTGCAGTCGACATTAAAAATAAATCAGAAATCCATTAGACGATTAGCACTAGGTGATCACGGCAAAACTACAAATGAGGCGGTACAGGGAGATATGGGCTCGGCATCTTTCGAAGTACGGAAAGCTCAGAGTAAAATATTCTATGAGGAACGCCTGAGGAAATTGGACAGTAAAACATTGGCAGCTGAAGTATTTAAATACCTATACCTAATCAGCGTTAAATCACAATGGAGGAAAACAACTAGGAAACTAACCAGTAAGTATGCTGGTCACAAGGACGAAGAAATAAAGTGCGTTAAGCAACAGGTGAAAAACACAAGATCAAAATTGGAAAAATTCGATGGAAAAGAAACAGAGTGTGGAATTATACCGAAAGTGGAAAAGGCAGATCAGGAAGGAAGATTTCTTTGATATCGCAATAAGCAGTTCCCTACTTTTTGAAGCTAGATCAGGGTGCCTTAGAACACGCAGCTACAAAAAGAAATTTAACAATGGAGATGACGCATGTGCTGTAGGTGTAACTCCAGTGAAACAACTCACCCTGTTATAATCGAATGTAATGGTATCCATCTCGAAGTTGATGCAGGCGCAGTCACTCTTCCTGAAGCTCTGGGGTTTGGAGATACCAGTGGCCGGGTGTGTAAACCGGCGGTGGAAGCTAGCAAAATACGACTGGAAGATTAGTGGCTTAAAAGCAGAAAATTGACATAATGTTATATGTAGAATCAAAAATTCAATGCTAGGATGATGGTATAGTTATTCACAACAATAATAAAGATATAGGGAGAAAAATGAACATGATAGCCTCTGCTACCACCCCGTTCCAAAGGGGACGCTCCTATATTCCATCCATCCATCCATCGTTGGCGCTATCTATCGATAGCTAATGTTAACCACCATTGCTGGCGTGATCCCGCGATAACTAGAGTAACCACCGCGGGGGACAGCCGACCTTAAAGGGGACGATGGGAGATCGTTACCCACAAACAAGTCAGCAACATGTTATCAGACAGATGTGCTACAATGTCAAACTCCTTGTGGAAATCTAAAAATATACAATTAAGCTGCTTGCCATTATTTTTAGAGTTATCTATAATTACGAGAAAGCTCTATTAATTATGTGTCGCAACAAAGACCTTCTCAATAACCGTACTGTGTTGAATAGAAGAATTGTTTTCTTGGAGGCTCGTCATTTGATTTGAGTAAATAATGTGCTGTAGTGTCTTGCATGAAACAATAGTTATAGATATAGGTCAGTAGTTGCTGTTTTCTTGTCACTGCTATTGTAAACTGGAATCGCATTAGCAGCTTTTTACTGATCTGGTAAAAAACCAAGACCAAAACGATTTCTGAAAAATAGTCTTCAAGAATGGAGCAATTAACGCAGCACAGTTTTTAATTATATAATTTCAAATATGATCCGGACCGCGTGCAGAGCTATCGTTACTTTTTGCAGTAGCTTTATAAGTCCCCGTTATGAAAGGGCTATCTCGCTCATGGTGTAAAATTTCTCACAGTTTGTGCGCCACAGGCATGAGAAATAAACTGTAAAAATGCAGATTCAAAACAACTATTAAACTGTTCAGCTGTACATTTCAGGACTTCGGCATAATTATCGTCATCGGTAATATCTGGCATGACATCCTTAGCGCCTTGTCTGCTTGTGACGTATTTATGTACTTTCATAGGGTTCTTTTCTAATTTTTCACCAAGTTCAACAAGGAACGTACTGTCTGCATTGCTCATTTCAGTGACGATTTCTTTATTGAGTTTTCATCAGGCAATGCAGTTCAGTGCGGTTTATCTGTTCTATGCTTAGAAGCTATTGATACGTGGCAAGGTTTGTGCACGAAGATTAGTCCAGGTTGACGCAGCACACAAAGCACAGAATCACAACAGCGTTAACCTTCTTCTAGCACTCAACGTTGCTACCACTTTGTCGTCTTCTGTGTCACTGCTTCTGATCGTTTTCTTCTTTAGCGTCCAGCGATGCACGGCATATATGTCACATTACTCCCCCACGAAAAGCACAGTCCCGGTGCGCACTAGGACGAACTACTGCAGGGGTAGTACGGCTTCATTCTGGCGACATGAACAATCTCGGTGCGTGGCATAGAGGACTGTTGCGGCGGATGTACAGGGGCGACCTCGTTTGTCACAATATTACGCGGGAAAGAACAAATGTCAGTTTTAGCGATAAAAGTTTGGTCTTCAGTGGCTTCCACGCAGGATTGACATTAAGAGTAAAGACATGTTGTCTGAAATCAGCTAGGAATACATTGATATTGCGTGATAGCGAAGCGTAATCTGCAAGATCATAGCTGAATACCCATCGTGTTCGTAGTTTGAACCGACGGGCTGCAATGCAGGGTAGGCGCGCAACGACAATGTCATGGTCACGTATACAGGTTATTAAATCGATGGAAGCAATGAGCGTGCAATAGGAACAAAACAATAGGTCTAGCAAATTTTCGCTATTGCGGGCTATTCTTGTAGCACTTTTTGTGAACCGATACAAGGAATGCGCATTATACATCATCTGAAAGGCAAAATAAATAAGTGGAGAAGTATTTATTGTCGGCTCTAGACAGACCGAACTCATTTTCGTAAGTTGAAAGCGCCTCCAAGTGCAACATACGTTGCATCTATCTATAATAGGACATTACTCAATAGGAATAAGGGTTAGGGAGTGTTAGAACTGGGCGGCCTGTAAAACGACCCGTTTGCCGTTGAAGAGTCGTTGGATAGAACTACTTTACCCTCTATTTATACAAAGCTAGCACTCATTTAGAGCGAAATGGTTTTAAAGTTTTCTGATGGTGTGAGGCTTATCATCACGCTGAACCGGCGTACACAAATGAACTTAAAATTGCCGAAAAGATATCTTTCGAACGCACGTTCTCATAAATGCTAGGTTCACATCCGCGGAAATTTTGGAATATCGTTCACAATTACAACAAAAAGAAGATCGCGTTACTTGGTCCTGACAAATTTGTTGATCTCGAGGAAAGTTGTGCTTCGTGAACGACATATTTTCATTGCCGTTTGTTGTAAATGCCCCGCGCACATTTCCTGTTGTTACCCAGTGTGCTTACTATCCTATGAGTTCTGTGACTATAGACTGGACTGGAATAAGAAACTTAATATACCAAATCAAGCTCTTTCTTTGGCCAGGTGAAAAAGGGATCAATGCAAATTTAAGAAACACTGAAACCTCGCCTTCTATTATATTTGTCAAATATTTTTTCGCAGTCCCTGGCTTATACACTAGATGATGACAGGAAGGTGAGGAATGTGGTTCCTCTCCTCAAGTAAGGCGACGCCTATTCTCAAATATAATTACAGATATATAACATTAACAAGCATTCCATGCAAACTCCTGAACCATGACATCAACAGTCATATTAAAACTTGTCTTGAAGGAAGCTCTTTTGTTTGTACTCAGAAACACAGTTTTTGGATGGATCATGCATGTGAAACTCAGCTTTTAACTGTCACAAATGACTGGGATTCCTCTCCTGATTCTTCATTATACATTTACTGCATTTTCACTCAGTTTGCCTGAGTGTTTGACACAATTTACCAGTGTCTACTGCTCCTTAGAATAGGTGAGCTGAATTCTGACAGTAATTTGTTTCTAATGGATTGGATACTTGTTGTCCGACCGCACAGAACTTGTGACTTCTAGCGGCCATAGCTCTGATAACTGTGATGAAATCTATGGCGTCCGCAGGGATCAGTGTTAAAACCGTTGCTCTTTCTAATATATATATTAACGTCTTGCCTAATAGCATATCTTCTTCCATTAACCTATTGCCCTCGATTGCATAATTTACCTTGAAATAATCAGCCCTGCAGACCGCCTTACCCTTCAGTCTTAGCTTGGTAAGGTTTCTTCTTGGTGTAATGCTTAGCTAAGAAAGCTGAACATTTCTGAATGTAAGCCTTGAGTGTTTCTTGTCATGCATCTAACGAGCGACTTTGTGATTACTCGCCTAATGACTTGCTTAATGCAGGTTTCTTCTTACAAGTACCTTGGTGTGGACATCTCTTTCCTGGCAAGCACACGTGGACTAGAGACAAGAAACGCAAACCGAACACATGCCTGAACATTTATGACGAACCCTTTCGATCGCGCCTACTAACTTCAACCTTCTACTCTTAAAAGCAGTAATGAGAACAAAACACGAATATGCGTCATCAGTACCTTAACCTGCACACCTTACCTACACCTAAACTTTTCTAATTGTACAGATTGCATCTATCAAAATCGTGCTGTCTATATGTATACGTGCACGTACACGCGTACGTAGCCTGAACTCGCCAAAAAATTCAATTGCGACAATGGCGGCCAGGAGGTGTTTTCTGGGATGGTAATTGGTACGAATGGTTCCTCTTCAAATTTGTCCTAAACCAATTGTATAAATATAAGATACCGGTTTGCGTCTTTCCACAAATGTGCCGGAAGTAACCTGTAAGCAAGACGTACTACGTCCTGTATTACCCCGAATATCACGTGGAGCATAATATAACGGAGATGGCGGAAGCTAGACGAGAGCGCTTTCCTTTTACATATGCTTCTACATTGCCAAAACAGATAACCTCGTTTATATATTTAAATGAGCAATATAGAAAAATGAAAGACTCAGTTTTAAATACCTGTGAAAGAAGCCATCAGCCAGCTAGATTAGGACTCAGAAAAATTACTCCTTTTTCCGTGATGAGAAATAGTACATCATCATCATCATCGGCCTGAATATACCCACTGCAGGGCGAAGACCTCTCCCATATTCCTCCAATCAACCCAGTCCTGTGCGTGCTGCTTTCACTTGATCCCTGCGAACTTCATAATCGAATCCGCCCAACTAATTTTCTGCCGCCCCCTGCTACTCTTTCCTTGCCCTGGAATCCAGTTTGTTGCTCTAAGTGACCATCGGTTATCCTTTCTTCGCGCTACATGTCCTGCCCATGCCCATTTCTTCTTGGTTTCCATTAGAATGTCAGTGACGAGTTATTTCTCGGACCCACTCTGCACGTTTCCTATCTCTTAACGTTATCCCTATCATTTCTCTTTCCATAGCCCTCTGCGTTGTCCTCAACTTAAGCAGAACCCTCTTCGTTAGCTTCCACGTTTCAGCCCCATGAGTAAGTACAGATAATATGCAACTACTGTATACGTTCGTCTTGAGCGATACCACAGTACACTTAGCATATATTGCTTAAATGAATATATATATATATATATATATATAT
>JAJIZL010040963.1:0-39627 GCA_023969395.1 Amblyomma maculatum
CCCCGTTTACCATGAGAGCCGGAGGAGTGATAGAGCAACAGCGCTGCAAGCCCGTTTTCAGGGAAGACAGGACGTCTTATATACAGATGCCGCACAATGCACGAACGGTAGGGGACGTGTTTCAGTAGCAACTAGAGAAGACGGGGGCTCGGTAGTTCGCTGCAGCACCCGAAATTCGACCACAACGGAGGCGGAAGAGGTGGCCATCGCGCTAGCTCTAACACAACAACAGGTCAAAATTATAGTTACAGACTCGAAATCAGCGATTAGAAACTTTGACGCGGGCCGCATTTCGGCCATAGCAGCAAGTGTGTTGGCCAGTGGTTCACCACCGGCAGAGCAGGTCGCGCTCATTTGGACACCGGCACACCAGGGGTTGAGGGGGAACGAGAAAGCGCACGTACTGGCCCAAGGATTAGCTACATTCCGGGATCCCAGTGACGACTTATGCGCAACCCCGTAGCCTTGCGCGATGAGGAGCCCCTGCAGTTCGACGATGACCTTAACACCTACCAAGATATCCTAAATCATTACAAATTAGGCAGATCAGTACTACCAAAAGCGTGTAAGCAACTCACCAAAAGCGAGGAGGTTATGTGGCGTAAGCTACAGACTGTAGTATTCCCGAACCCCCAGCTTTACAGCAAGTGGCAACCGGATATTTTTAGCCCCAGGTGCAAACGTTGCAATGGAATAGGGGACATGATCCATATGATATGGACGTGCCCTAGATTTTTAGAACCTGACCGAACAGATGAGTCCTGGGAGGCACTACTTCTCAAGCAGGACGAAAAAGGGCAACGAGAAGTCATCCGTCTTGCCCTGGCCGCTGCTAATATCCAAGGGATCCAGGTCGACGGCTGAGGAGGAGGAGATGGCTGGGACAGAGCTTCGCCTCGGATCCTCACCAACCTTTTGACGGATGCAATAAATGTTATTTCTCTCTCTCTCTCTCCAATGCAGTGGACAAGAAGTTGGATGCAGCAATAATTTTGTTACCAGTAAGAAGCAGGCAGTTATTTGGCCTTTTAGTGTCAAGAGTAGTGTAGTCCCCAGTCGATCCCAGGATCGGGAAAACGGATCCCACTCACTGCAGGACAAAGCTGGGCCTCTTATATGCTTGGAGGACTGGATTACACCGCAATTATTTCCCTCCTCAGGCCTATTACAGGAGACAGGTGATGCCCGTTGCTCGGAGATCTGCCTATATAGCTGTTCCAAAGGCTTGTTCCCTGATCTTATTAGAAACTTCAAATCCTTCAGATGGTTTTCAAAGGGAAAGCAGCTGAATGCGTTGAGAACACCGAGTCTTTCACAATCACTAGCAAGATGTATCAAGCAGTGCACATTGTACACCAGTGACTCTTTTCCATAAATTCCACGACATTTGTGTACAAATATACGGAGCATTTGGTCTGCAAAGTTGACCCTTTCTGACATAGCTTGCAGCAAAGAATGACGATGCCTACATGTAGGATTATAAAACGCTGATACATTCGACGCCTCAGAACTTTCTTTAGAACAACAGGCCCAAAATACAAAACATGCGAAGCTCTGTAGCCTTCCCCCTTTCAAAAAGATCTAGCGGTCGTGGTTTCCGTGCAAACTCAGCAGGAATCAAGCCTTTACAAGAAACAAGCGACTGTGACACAAGTTGCACTGAAGAGTACGGCAGGCGGACTGCAATTGTTCCTTTGAGCCAGTAACCGATTAATTTACGGACAACACCCAGGCAAACTACATGCATATAATCAAGCGGGAAACCAGTCATCATGGGCAGGCCAAGCGTTGTTAATGGGGAATCACCCTTATGATGTTCTTCTTGCTCAAAGTTCCTAAAGGAATTATCTGTTCTTAAACGGCTATCCATGCTTTGGCAAGTCATGTGGCCACGGTAAGTGCCTTTTGCAGAGCATTTGTCGCAACCATAATAACCTGAGGATTGTTTCGTTGCCTTGATGAATGCTTTGGCTGGTGCATCACACAGAATTGTCCGGACTTCAAAACTGTAGTGTTGCATTTTAAAAGTCAAACCATTAGCCAGCAGACACTGCAAGTCATCAACAAACTGCTGTAAGTACTCATCTAGGGAGCTTGGCTTAGATGTTCCATAGAATACTCCAACAGCGAACACATTGTCCTTATGCCTTTGGTGTGGATGATGTACCAAGGCTAGTATTGGCCAGAACTGTTTGTTGCTGCTTTTGAAAAGAGGGAGGCCATCAATGTTGAAAGAAACCTTCAGAGGTTCAGGAAAGTTCTCAGTGACCTGCCACACTTTGAATGTGTGCATGAGGCCCTCCTTAAGCCCTAGGTGGACATATTGACCACTGCCCATAGGTACAAATAGAGTTGCATATGGCGTGCGTAAGAGAGTTCTGCTGTCCTTTGGAAGTTCTGGAAAGCAGGATTTCAGAATGCTGAGGGTTTCGTCCACTGTTCCCCTTTCAACGTGGCGCTGCACTGCCCAAGCCTGCAATTGATCTCTTATGTTACCATAATTTGATCCTGTGTGCTCTACACAACATCTTTTAGCATTGCTCTCATCATCATACTCTTCGAGGAGGTCTGGTCTCTCTTGAAAGTTATCGTTACATCCGTCTCCCTCTGAATTAGTACGTGGTTCATGGTCATCACGAGGAAAATTAGTATCACTTGGCTGCTCTTCCACCAAAGTTCGACTGGTTTCATATTCAGCATGTGCAGAATTGATGTTGCATGGCACAAAAATGGCCCTCGGTATGTATGCCTCATGTTGGCAGAGACACCTTCAGAGCAACGAATACTTGTGCTTTTGATATGCCTCAGCTCACGCCTACGTTTCCCTTTCAAGAACTTATCCATTACAGATGATTACAATGGATACTTTTTTCCACGACCTTCGATTTTGTGTGCCATGGTACCTGCAAAATCAAGGAAATAATGTGAATTGCAGCTTCTTGGAGGCTACAGTGTGATGCAAAAGCAGGATTCTGCACTAACCAGCCTGTATAAATTTACTGTAACGCTGACTGCATGCATTGCCCAGCCGCAATGAAAGATATGAAGCCGTAAGGTTTATTCCATTAGCCAATTATATCATCTGGCTACGAGATCACACTTGCCAGTCAGTGGCACTGTTGCGCGATTTTCGCGTCTTTACACAATAATTATTTCGGCCCCGCCCATTCTTCCCTCTTTTCGATTCTGCATCCATAGCGAAGCTTGTTTTGTTACTTAAGCGCAAAATATTGTCTATGTGTTGCTATTCCATGACATCAAACTAAATGTTTTATAGTATTTCGCACCTTCCCGCTGTGTTTTGGCTGTAGGGGCTCCGGGGGGGGGGGGGGGGGCGCTGCGGTGAAACTTGGCTCCTCCTAATGCAGAACCCTGCGCACAACTACGAACAGAACAGATTCGATTGTGTTGGGACCTTGACAAAGGTGCCCTCTATCAACTACTGTACCTCCTGTATGTGGCAGATCTAGCACAGAAGCTGATTCAGTCTGACCTTGGATTTGATTTAATACACGACCAGCGGGATCGGCGAAAAGCGCCAACTCCCGGCTTTGGCATTTGTGGACGACCTGGTATTGATAGCCGAAAACAGCGAAGACCTGCAATGTTTGCTAGATATCTGCCACACGTACAGAGATCACTTACCACACTGGGGCCTCGTTTCAACGCCCGAAAATCAATCGTTGTACGACTGGCCGGCGCCAAAGGTGACTTAGCTGAGTCCATCGCCCTGCGGGAAACCTTTCAGTGCATATACCGAATATAAATACCTGGGAGCCATTGTCTGCGATCACACTGGCCTATATCATAAGGACGCTGTCAGTGTACGCCAGACGGCCCTTCGAGTGCAGTGCATACTTAGCCGCCGATGCTTATGAGGCTATAACCTATTCGTTATGGTCCGAGACTTCTGGAATCTTAGTGTTCCTGTCCTCATCTTCGCGAACGCGGTTGTCTGTCTCCCATCAGGGACGAGAGGATGATTAGAGAGGCGCCAGAGAATCGAAGTTGGCCGCACAGCAGCTGGGTGCCACGTGCAATATCTAACGAAGCGATTAAGGGCCATCACTCCTGGTCATCCTTCGAGGCGCGAGAAGCTTCAAGTAAGCTGGCCTACCGAGACCGCCTCCAGTTCATGGGCCGCAACAGATGGGATCGAAGAGTGTTTGAGCACTTGGCAACTACGTGCATCCACACAAGCTGAGTCAGAGGCCTACCGTGTGCTATACTCAATACACGAGAAGAAAATTGATCTGTTACAAGCGCCAATTCAGGAACATCTCAAGTCCGATGCGCGGGAAGGATATGAAAGGATGGGGTGGCAGGCTGTGTCATCGAGAGAAACAGCGTGTTCAAACAAGTGATGGCTTCGAGCTGCCATCGGCGCTCGCCTAATTGCGTGGGGAGGGAGGAAGGGGGTCTAACTCTCCCGCGAGAAAAGCAGCGACGCTTTCATATTTTCCCACTATAGTGCGGAAAGGATGAAAGGAGCGGGCAGGCTGGCCACCGCAGACGGCGTGGTTTCAAACGAGTGACGGCTTGGCGATGCCTTCTGCACAGCACACAGCAGTATGCAGGCTTTCTTCGTTCTTATTATTATTTTTTTCGTAGCAGTGAGACATTGACTGCGATAGTCTGAGCTGCGGATGGACCACTTAAGATTCGACTGCTTATGTGCGCGCGACCTGGGCTCAATTGGCCATTTTTGTACTTTAAGTTAAGCCCCTTACGTGACACAACATCCTGCATAATATCACAGCTTAATTCCAAACGTGAACGTTTACGCGCCCTTTAGAAGATGCTCTCACTCTTGACAGTTCTTTCCCGCCACTACAAAACTGCGCGTGTGTGCGCGCAAATAACGTTTTCATTAGAATGAGGGATGCTGAGGAACAATTTCATTTACGCCCATCAAGGAATCTTCCTCCCCTTTTAGCAGGATGGAATCCCTTGAGATTTAGCGGTGTCCAGGGCCAGATGGATGATTTTATTTTGGGCGTCTTTGTTCTGGCTGATCATTAAAGCCTCCCAGGACTCCAAATTCCCGTCTGGTTCGTTGTATCTAGGGCATGTCCACACCATATGCCTGCAATTTCTTTACAGTATTTGCACCGCGGGTCCTGTATCGCCGGATGCCATCTGCTTAAGGTGTAACCACACGACGGACCACAGACTGGGCCGCGGACCGGTCACGTGGTGTCGATCGCGCATGGCCCGGCTAGTTCCGGCCCGCGACAGCATCTACACGGCGGGCCAAAATAGCAGCCGACAAGCCGGACCACGAGGCTGGCCAAAGGTATACGCTATTTACCTCGCCGTTTCGCGATGCGCTCGTTGGATACAGCCTCCATTTTTTTACATTATTTCGCAATGCCGAATTTGGCGCGCATTTTGGCAATATTCAGGTACGGCCTTCGTCTATAGGGGCTTCATATAAACATGGATGGACGCACCTGTGCAGCCCTAAGAACGTACCTGAGTTGACAGCATTCCACTTAATCCGTTTAATTAAAGACGCAAAGATGAAGATGGTCAATAAGGACCACATCAGCATACGCGGACGCCTTAACTGAGAACCGAACTTAGGCGCAGTTAAGTTCGGTTCTCAGCAACAGCATCTCACCACTGCTGCACAGCGCGCAACTGTTGCATAACGAAGCTACGGTTACAAATATCCTAATTATTTATTACACCGTGCGTGGAGCTGCTTCCGACTCGGGCGTCAATAGCGCGCTCTAGCATCGTCCTACCGCCGCGTCGAGGCGTGCTACGGCAGCGGCGGATATCTCTTGCGCCAGCGTGCGTAGTGAAATAGTCTTTCTTAGAGTAACAAGCTTGACATAAAGGCGTATCCGAACTGACCACTTCGTGAGAATCACTGTGATAACAAGCAAGTTTCTGCATAACAGCTGCCGCATGTGTAGCGCTGGCTCACCCGGCCTTCTTGTACGCTATCTCCGCTGCTAAGGCCTGGCCCATATGTGGCCATATCCTTTTTTTTTGACAAGACAGTAGTGTAAGGCCGCATTGAAAAGCGACTCGCGCGTGGAGTCAAGCTGGCGGTTGAACCCCTCACGCGCCGAGGCCAAGGAGCGAGCGCTGTTGTTGTTTTTTTTCTCCTTTTCTCCCCTTTTCTTGGGCGCCGGTTCGCGGGGCGCGCGGAAGGCCTTGTTTGTTTCGTCCTTTCGCCCCGAGGCGTCACCAAGAAGCGAACGATAGACGCATCCAATTATCAGCCGGGAACAACAGTGGCACGCTTCTGCGAACCACTTTACGACCAGCTCGTCCAGCGATCGCCCGCCGTGGCGCCAAGCATGGGTGCAGAGAGACGCCGTTAATGAAGCTTTTTGCACTGCCACAAGCGTTCACTGAATGTCCTGCAGAAGGCGACAATAGGCGCGACCCTCGGCCCTCCCAAGTAGGCAATCAGCCCAGCGATCTTCCGCTGTGTCGCGAAACATCGGGGCAGAGAGACCCCGATAATGAAGCCGTTTTGCCCTGCCCCAAGCGCTCACTAAACGCCCTGTAGAAGGCGACAATAGGCGCGGCACTTAGCCCCACGCAGCGGCTCATCGGGAGAGAGCAACGGCGACTGTACACTGCTCTGGGACAGTGCCGCCCCCCCCACCCTTTTTCTCGAACGGGACGGCTGGATGGCCTAGTCTCCAGAGCCCCCGCGACGTTTCTTTCACAAAGGCGCCAGCTGCAAGGTCGCGTCGCAAACACGCTGAGGAGGGGAGGCAAAGACAGGTGCCGTGTGAGAGGGTTTGGGGACCACCGAGCGGAAAGAGTGTGTGTTTTGAATGTTGAATTTTAACTTGACGTATTTAAGGACCTGGGCACAAAATTATTCCCAACCCACAGAGGTTGTGGCATGTTTTTAAATAATTTGATTGGCTGCTTCATTTTCGGGGCGGATCACCTAAGGTGACCGCCCTTGGGTCTTTGTTGATGTCTGGTATCAAAAAGCGGTCCTCGGACCATGTTCGACGGTCAAGATTGAGGCTCCGTGCTTAGCACGTATTTACACCCCCTAGGCTTTAACCGAAACGCTGGGTAGGAAAGTAAGGGCCTGTAAAGTGACTTCTCTGTGTGAGAGTCTTCATTTTCTTTTAAGTTACAGTTGTCTGTGTGACTTGTTGCTGTAACTTTGCCTATGTATACTATTTTGCTTCTGTAAATATATATCTCCTCCTGACCATCATCAGATCATCGTCTTCTGCTTCTCTACCTGCCGAACACGAACTCAACATCACTAATAGGTAGACCTTTTTTGTTTATTTTTTGCACTGGGCAGGCCATTTACAGCAGTGCTGATCAAATTGAAAGCACCGTTAGCGGTGGCTTCGATGCGGAACAATCTAGGCCTAGTAACGACTAGGGCCAGTGCGCCGTCGTCCACCGCGCTAGCGGCGGCACTACTCCGGCAAACTCGCGGCATTTGGCGTCGCACGTGTTCATTTGGGAACTTCTCTTTCATGCTGTAGCTGAGGCCCGACGTTTTTTGACACTTCTCACTAAGCACGCCGCTGTAAAACACTTGTCCGGGACGTGACGAGGCAGCAGTACGTAGTGCTGCACGTACCGTTGTACGCGGTACTCGAAGGCTACATAAAAACACTGTCGTACGCCACTCTAGACACTGCCTATGTTACTTGGTGCTCTTCAAAACATGCTCGAGGTGCACTTTGTTGATGTAGGTGAGCTCATGCGCTTTAATCGGGCGCAAACACGTCTCCTCCGTTCACAGACGCCGCCAGGTCCGTGGTCCGCGGTCCGAGAAAAATGCCCAGCCATTTTCGCCCGCTCCGGTCCGCGCCGTGGAACGTCACGTGACGCTTGCGGACCAAAGCAGGGCCGTGGTCCGTCGTGTGGATACACTTTGCGTGCGAGTTGGTAGGAAAAAAAAACGACTGCTACTTTCTTCATATAACCGCTTGTTTACTGCTTACAATTTTGTCTGCTCGAGTCAGTGTCTGTTTTTCTAATCGGTAAAGACTGAGAATATAATGATATGTTTTCTGCTTCACGCTCTGAAGGGGCTCTCTGCTCGACGAAACCGCACTGGTATCCCGGTGTGCAGTGGAGCAGTTCTGATCTTATTGCATAAATATGCATGCTGTTAACCATCTTAAGAGTGAATTTGGCAATGTCTGGCAGGCCTTCAATGCTGGTCGGCTTCTGCCAACCTGGTGAGTGCCCGACTGTGGGCCGGTAATCGGCCAAGCACGTTTGGCCAGCCAGGTGGCGTTAAGTCAGGCCTACGTGCTCGGGCCGGGGACGATTGCCGGCTTCTGCCCAACTGATATCTGGCCGACTGTGGGCCGGAATGTTGCCAAGAACGTTTGGCCGACCAGGTTGGCATTCAGTCGAGCATGCGTGCTTGGGCCGAGGACGCTGGCCTGCTTGTGCCCAACCTAGTACGTGGCCAACTGTGGGCCATCAACCTGCCGAGCATCCTTGGCCATGCAGGGCGACTGCCGACCTAAAACCAGTGAATGGCCATTGGTCGGCAGTCGGCCAATGCTGCCTGGGTAGAAATGGATTGAAATGTCTGTTTGTACCATTTTTAAACAGCTAATTTAATCCAAGGGTTAAAAATGAGATATCAGAGCCCGGCGAAAAAAGCCAGCTATATTACAAGATGCTACCTTAGGGCCAAAGAAAATGTTTTGTGAGCCATATTTACTTGACAATTTTTGCCTAAATCCCTCAATATTGAAGATGTCAATAAGTGGTAATTGCTACGTTGAAGATTGCCATCGGAAACTACATTTCATTATTTGCGATGAAAAACCCTCAAATGCATAATTTTCTCCTAGATAAAGCAGGAAACTCGAAAATGGCAAAAGTAAGATTGCCACAGAACACAGTTTCTGCCTTGGTTCGATGGCGCATTGCAGCGGTAGGCCTATGAGTTGGCGGTGGTTTCTTCACTCGCATCAGCCAAATCATTCAACGCCACTATATTAGCTTTCTTTTGCTGCAATTGAAGAATAATGCTCCACTCATTTAAATCCTTACCATTATGTAAATTTATTGTTATTGTGAATTGCGGCTCGCTCCTCATAAGTCGCGCCTTCATGGAAGGCAGACTGCGAAGCAGTTTGAAGCAACCATAGCCAGATTATCCCCCTTAGTCTGAAACGAGGCACCAGTCATGGCTGCAGGTTGATTCGTTCGCTTCCTGAAATCATGGTTAAGAGGCGCACATTACTGGTCACGAAAGGGGTAATAACAGATATCTACATTTCGCGGACTTACTTTGAATATGGGAAAAAAGTTAAAAGTGAGGTTTCCCTAACATAAATGATGAAACCGGTTTCTGAAGCGAATCTCCGTCCCTGTATGTTTAACATTTGTTTAAAGTGAATATTCAGTACTTGGAACTAATAATCATCATTAACTCCTTACAAAAAAAGTTGACTGCGCTGAGCAAATTGCCGACAAGCAAAGTGCGACTGGTTTATAGCACCTGTATGTAAGTGTTTAATTTTAACCCTTGGCTTTAGCTAGCTGGCACAGTATGTATAACGCAACAAGAATAATTGCTGTTCGGGATTATATATGTATATATATATATATATATATATATATATATATATATATATATATATATAAAGACATTTAAAAATTTTACAGATTACCCTTAAAAATACTACGATTATTGCGTCCCCGCGGTGTTTCTGGAAGACGGACAATACGTACGTAACATAGCTACCTATATTGGTGTCTAAAGGAAAGTTCCACAATTCCACAAATACAGCTGTAAAAAACTTAGGGTTTACCAACACCCAAGGTGGGCCTAGATTTCAAGTTCTCTTGATGGTTTTTTCGTTCTAGATATGAAATATCAAAATAACGCCCTTTATATATTGTTGATATAGCTTTGGAACAGAGCATCCCTGTCTTCGTGACAATACTTATATCATAGCGTCCATCGTAATTTTGGTGCCTCATATGCAAGCACTATTGCTTATTTCATGATGGAGAAGAAAAGTGCATTTATCGATGATACTCTGCTATATGACGCAGTTTTCCGAATTATACTTCATGAAAAGCCAGCTTAGCCTCGTCGTGGGTATCTATGGGGTTTCATATTTCGAAAATACCTAAATTGAACAATTAAACTTCACTTGAAACTCAGTTATGACAGCTTTCATTTGGGCTTATGTCTATATGCCCAAAATTATAAGGAATACTAATATATATTATTGCTATGCAATATATATATTGCTGTACAATCCACATACATTGAGAGCATGAAAATGTCTTTAGCAGTTTTAGTGCGACAGTTCTTTATTGTTGCTTGCTCAAATATAAGTGCTAGCTGCTGCGTTAGCGAACGAGAAAAGCGCGGAGTCATTAGCCGCAGGCTATTATCTCGCGACAGCATCAAAGCCAAGCTCTCATCAGACTAGAAATCCGAACGCAGGAATCGTGGCCCAATAGACAGCACAGTACGCTGCCAAGCGGTATTTTGACATATTGCTGTTGGTATCACCTGGAAGCGATTATATTTAAGCATTTGATACTTTCTCTTTTATCGGAAGCTAAATTCCATAGTGCAATTTCGTGCGAAACGTCCCAGGATTCAAAACGACAAACGTCAATTTTTTATGTACTTAATTTGGCGTGTGCAATTGGGAGAAATGCTTTTGTAAAAATAAAGGGACGACGACGACAGAGTGCTGTGCCCACGTGTGGAAGATGAAGAACGGCGAAGTGTGTGTGATTCGTGTTGGGTGCCGGCCGCTGGTATGAAGGTGCTCGTCTGATCAGCTACCCCTTTGTAAATATCTGTAAATACATCCGTGTATCTACGTTACGTTATTGGTTGGGTGTGCAGGCTAGCCTACAGCAAGCCCGGAACTCCGCAGTGGTCTTCAACGTCCCGGCTCTTTAGCCATGCCTAGCGATGAGGCCGCACCATCGGCTCACCCCGGCTTTCATCATTGCCCATCCGCGTAATCCCGGAACCTTCAATGGAGTGGACGGAGCTGATGTGGAGGACTGTCTCGCTATGTACGAGCGCGTGAGCGTACACAACAGGTGGGATCCGACTATGAAGTTGGCTGACGTTATTTTCAACCTGACGGGCACTGCAAGGGTCTGGTTCGAGACCTACGAGGAGGAACTAACCAGTTTGGGCCTCTGCAGGCGGAAACTTTCTGACTTATCTGGTAAGCCAATCGAACGTCACTTAGCCGCGCAGAAGGACCTCGCGTGCCGAAACAATCGTCCAGAAAATCGTATGTGTCATACATTCAGGACATTTTGGCTCTTTGCATGAAAGTTGTACCCGCAATGTCAGAGAGTGATAAATTAGGGGAATAGCAGATGACGCCTTCAACTTACTCGTGTACATGGACTGCGAAACGGTTGACGCGTTTCTAAAAGAATGCCACCTGAACAAGCGAAAAGCCGCCGTTCACGCGGCTGTCGAACGCGGTTGCGACGTCGGCCTGCGTGGACTCGACCCCACCTTGCCTTCTGCCAGCATCCGACAAGCTGACACGACTTGTGCGCCGGGAGTCAGAAGCACTGTCTGCCGCAGTTTCCCAACTATCGGTACCGGACAGTGCCCCTACGGAATCTCTTATGTAGGCTGTTCTTCGGTAAGATTTCGCCAATCTCGAGATTCAACCTGTATGCTCCATAAACTCCCCACATGCTCGCTGTGTGTCCCCAGTACTTGGATCTGGACGTTCGCACCACCCTCGCCACAGCCGCAACCCAAATGAGTGGCGAACACCTGATAATAGGCCTACTTGCTTTAACTTCTCCCGAGTCGGTCACATCTCTCGACACTGTCGAACTCGTCTACTATCGACCTACCGCCGCTACCCGGATTATGTCTGTTCCCGCCGCTCTTCATCGCCCTCAGAAGAACAATTCTTAAGCTTAGATACTCAAACTTTGCCCACCAACCGTTCATCGCCGCCCTAATGCCGTCATTCTCCGTCGTCCCAATCTCGCCGCCCGTCATCTCTTGAGCCGTATGCTCAATGCCGTTCAGAGAACTGATGGCCGCAGCGCCTGGAGGTGATGCTGCCCTGACGACCCGACCCGAAAACCCTTCAATCCTATAGGCCCAAAGGAACATGCTTAGCTTCGACGTAGACGGGATAACTGTTAAGCTGAGATCGATACGGGAACGAACGTCTTCGTTATGAATTCCGGTCTCCGCCATCGCCTAAGAAGAGTGCTCACTCCTGCCCCCTCAGCTGTTGTCAGTGTCGCTGTTGGTGGCACGTCTCTGTCATTGGAATGTGTACAGCTCGTGTATCAATCGTCGGCCGTCATACTTCTGTTCTCTTCACTGTCCTTGAACACTGCCCTCATGACCTAATCCTCGCTATCAGGTCAAAGGCATCGCAGTTTGTTCACCAATGCCAGGGATGTGAACATTGTAAGCCGGGCTGTAAGCCGGAGCGTAAACCGGTGTGCAAGAAAAATGTAAACCCCTTTATGAGGAAGCATAAGTATTGTCAACTCATAAGGAAAGACTTCAGCGTGAAATGACGCAGGCTTTTTACATATCAGGATATGGGAGTACATGCATACGCGCACTGTCCATTGCTCTAACACAAAAATAACAGGCATATCTAGACCACATATGTAACTAATCTCTCCTGTCGCTTCCTTCACCTTTGTTTGGTAACTTTTGGTCGCTTTCGTGACTATGAGGCTGTTTGAATTTGCTTTTGCACCTTATCTTAGGTAATAAGCATCCTCACCAGCTGTATCGTGCCCTACCCTTTTCCTGTACTTGATGCTATCATGTTTGTTTTCTTCTGTTTTTGTATCTGGAGATGGTTATTTATTCCGTGTTTTAAAAAAAAACGTTTACTTGCGGAAAAGCGCTCATGTTGTGTCCTACTCTTGGTCCTCGTTTTTTACGCTACCTTAAAAATGAATTATATTCAACTCGCCCAACTTTCAACCTTACTACTCGGCCTTGACTTTCCCTCTGAACACTGTCCTCATTTATTGTGCTACAAGTGTTGTTTAGCTCGACCTACCATTTACGGAAGAGCCGCCGGATTCAGTTGTGCACCGCCTATGTACTTTCAATTTTCACCGCCTGGACTCCGAAGCCGTCTCCTATGTGTGGTACTTGTCCGTCCGACCAGTCCCCGATGGCCAGTACATCATTATTCCAGCCCTTGATGTACCTCTCGAACAGAATGTTGCCCTTGCTCATACAGTGATCACTATGTCTGCCAATCAAGTGTTCCTTCCGGTCCTCAACTTTGCATCGCACGTTCAGACTCTTCCCTAAGGCATGTCATTCGCCACTCTGTGCCCTGCTTTGAATGCGTTGCAGCAGCTGTTACAGGTTGTGTACCCTCTCGACGAACTGCTGTGTCAGACGTCACACCATCTGATGAATACACAAAGGTGATTGCTGCTGACCTTTTACCAGCACGAACTCACAATCGTAGATGTCTTCTTCCCTCTTTTCGCGACATCTTTGACTTTGATAACCGCCCTTTGTCTAAGACCTTTGTGGTTACGCATCGCATTAACACCGATGACGCCACTCTCATTCGACAACGCCCGTACAGAGTGTGTACAGAACGCCACATCATTCAGCTGGAGGTGGACAAGATGCTTACTAAAGACATCATAGAGCCCTCGTCGAGCTAATGGACCTCACCAGTTAGCCTTGTTAAAAAGAGGCCGGGAGTTGGCGCTTCTGCGTTGACTACCGGCACCTCAACAGGATAACGAAAAAGGACGTGTACCCTCTCCCAAGAATCGATGACACTTTGGATTGCGTTCACGGAGCCAAAATTTTCTCTTCTATCGACCTTCGATCCGGCTATTGGCAAATTGCTGTCGATGACAAAAGCCGTGAAAAGACCGCATTTTTCACACCGGAAGGCTTATACCAGTTTAAAGTCATGCCTCTGCAATGCTCTAGCTACATTTGAGCGAATGATGCACTCCTTGCTTCGAAGCTTTAAATGGACTACATGCCTGTGTTACTTCGACAACGTTGTAGTTTTTTCCTCCACATTTTTCGCGCACCTCGAAAGACTGACGAGCATTCTTTCTGTCTTTCTTAGAGCCGGGTTGCAGCTTCACTTGTCTAAATGCAAATTCGGACGCCGCCAACTCACAATCCTTGGGCATCTTGTCGATGCTTCTAGTGTCCGCCCAGATCCTGCTAAACTTCAAGCTGTCAAGGACTTCCCTCTGCGTCGATCTTCTCCGAATGTGCGAAAATTTTTCGGGTTGTGCTATTATTTCCGGCGTTTTATCAAAACGTTTGCTGCCATCGCCCGTTCCCTCACCGACCTCCTTAAGAAAGATACCCCTTTTACCTGGGGCCCTGATAAAGAAAACTGATTTTCTTCACTTAATCACTTGCTCACCTCACCACCTGTATTTACCCATTTTGACCCGTCAGCCCCAACAGAAGTTCGCACAGATGCCAGCGGATATGATATCGGCGCCGGTTTCGCCCAACGTCACCACGGTCAAGGCCGTGTAATTGCATATGCCAGCCGCTTTCTTTCCACTACCGACCGCAATTATTCCATTTCAGAGCTCGAGTGCCTAACCCTTGTTTGGGCCATGTCTAAATTTCTACCCCACCTATTTGGCCGTCCTTTCTCGCTTGTGACTGACTCTTCTTTGGTATTTTTTTTCACTGAAGTGCCCTAGAGGCCGGCTTGTTCGTTGGGCATTGCGCCTTCAAGAGTATTCTTAAACCGTTGTCTACAAGTCAGGGCGTCTACATCAAGACACTGACTGCCTGTCTCGTCACCCTGTGGAACCGTCAGATCCTGCAGACAGTGGCATCGGCCCTTGCTTCTTTGCTATCTCTGATCTGCTTAACAAGACTCCTCCTTGCGTGCAGTAATCGACTGCCTCAGCGGTGCAACCTCAGACCCTACACTTTAACTCTTTGTACTTCGCGATGACATCCTGTACCGCCACAACCTTCGCCCTGATAGACCTCCGCTTCTGCTCGTCGTTTCCCAGCGCCTCCGCTCCACTGTCCTCAGTTACCTACATGGCCTGCCCACCGCGGGTCACCTCAGTGTCTTACGAACGTACGATCGGGTCCGATGCCGCTTCTTTGACTCGGTCTATATTGTAGTTTTCGCCATTACGTTTGAAGCTGCGACCTCTATCAATGCAGAAAGCGCCCATCCACATTGCCTGCCGGTCTTCTGCAGTCTATCGACGTACCGTTTTTGCCAAAAAGTAACCAGGCTCCATGTTTCGCTTCTCTCTTGTATTCTAAAGCCAACATTGATTCCTAGACGATCACAACTTCTTAAGAAGGGAGGACAGAAACTAGCCTTTACTTTGCACAGATATACAGCTCAGAAGTGGCAGGAATTCCGTACTATCCGTCTGGGAAGCGGAACACGGAGCCTGGTTGCTTTTGGCAAAGACGGTATCCCTCGAACCATTCCATCGTGTCGGACTAGACCTGCTCGGTCCTTTTCCGACGTCCAGTTCCGGCAACCACTGGATCGCTGTTGCGACCGACTACGCCACCCGATATGCTATCACGCGCACATTACCAACCAGTTGCACCAGCGATGTCGCCGATTTCCTTCTTCAAAGTGTCATCCTTCACCACGGTGCTCCGCGCCAATTGCTGAAGGTCTGCGGCCGCTACTTTTTATCCCGGGTAGTTGACGATATACTCCGGTCCTTTTCCACTCAACATAACCTCCTCACAGCGTACCATCCTCAATCGAATATGCTTACCGAGCGGCTGAACAGGGCCCTTACTGACATGCTATCTATGTACATCACACCCGACCATCGTGATTGGGGCATTGCCTTACCCCATGTAACATTTGTTTACAATTCGTCGCGGCATGACATCACATGCTATTCGCCTTTCTATCTTCTATTTGGCCGCCATCCTGCATTGCCATTGGATACACTGCTGCCACCATCTTTGGAGTCTACCATAGAGTACGCACATGACGTCATCATCTAAGCAACTATGGCCCGCGAAATCACCCGCGACCGTCTCACCGCCTCCCAGACCTACCAGAAGTCTGTTTACAACTGCCTGCATCGCCCAGTACACTATGCACCAGGATCACTCGTTCTCGTTTGATCTGCTTCTCGTCGTGTTGGTCTTTCTGAGAAGCTCCTTCGCCAGTACAACGGCCCTTATCGTGTGCTCCGTCAGGTGACCGACGTGACATATGAGGTTGCCCCTCTTGATTCTCCAACATCATCCACCCGCCCTGCCACCGACGTTGTTCCAGTAGTTCGCCCCAAGCGTACCATACACCTGATCCGTCTTCTACTTAGCACAGGGACGGTGGTTTCGCCGCCGGGAGTTATGTAAAGGAACGACGACGACAAAGTGCTGTGCTCACGTATGTAAGGTGGAGAACGACGAAGTGTGTGATTCGTGCTGGGAACCCCTGGCATGAAGTTTTTCGTCTGGTCAGCTACCCCTTTGTAAATATCTGTAAATACATCCGTGTATCTACGTTACAGTATACTTTTTCTACTCATGCAATCACTTTATGAAATTTGTGATATAGTGCAAAACGGGCCTTAGAAAGCAATTTTTAAGCTATAGGCAAATAACATGAATTTATGTACACATCTTTAGCATATTGTAGTGGAGTTGTTCTTTTTTGTGACTTCGAGATTAGAACAATATAACAATTTTTGCATTTCATTGGGTCACTAAAAATGCAGACAATATACAGTTCCGTGAAATTTTCAGTAACGTTTCAGCTGAGGAAATGTTTGCTCCTTTATAAACTGTTGTTATGAATGTTGGAAATAATTCAAACTTGTTCATCGATACGCTTTGTACAAGAAATTTTCCCAAATTTCGAAAAACGTTTTTTTATTAATACTCAGGCCTCTATTAGAAACAAGACCGTCCAAATAAAAAAGAACAAGATGCCTAAGTATTGACATCAATGTGTTACCTTTTATTGTAGATTTTGTGCAAGTAAATTTTGTTTGACATAATAGATTATTTTTCTTTACAAATACATTATCAGCATTATCAAGGGTTTTTATCTGGAGGTCGTTAATTACTAATAAATCCTGAGTAACAAGAGAAGTTCACTTTTGAGGAGTTTGAAGCATATAAAGTTATACGACATCAACTGGTGTGCGAGTTGGTCTGACATATTTACCAAGTTGAACCAGCGGGACGAGAAAATTTATTCCGGATGCTATTGGCATATATACTTTAGCACTTTAGAAGCACCTCTCGAAATGCTGCTAAAAATATATATGCCCCTTTCGCCGCTGGAAATTATACATGAAGTGGCTATTAACGATCACATTAAGTTCCTTGATCTCACCTTGTATTTAAGTGATTTCAATGTTTGCTGGGCATATAAACCTTGGAGTGAAAAACCAATATTTCACTATAGCTCAGGCCACTCGAAACTCGTGAATAGAAGCATTGTGACGTGATGTTTTCAAAATTCCATGGAGAAATCCTGTCCACACATGACTGACTACAGTTTCTCCAATCGGGTTGATTGATAACGGATGCTAAATAGCCCCTTCATATTATGAAGTCTGTAGCAGAAGGTATTGCGAAAAAGCACAAAAAGGGCAATGCTGTCATTCATTCCAAGCAAAGAAATAGAGGCAGTAATACCCTATGTCGACGTTGTGTCCCTGAATTTCAAGAGAGGTAAAAAGGCTAGAGTGGATGTTGTTTTTTTCGGCACCTGTGAGATTGAGTTGATTGCGTGCGAGGATAAACAGGCCGAAAAAAAGCTCGGAATCTGGTCTTGAATGAATGAAAAACCACAAGATGAAATATCTGCCTTCCAATGATAATGTGCTTTATTCAGTCCCTTTGTTGTTTGGGGACCCACACATAAGACAAACTGGCCGTTGCCTAAATGAAAGACTCGTAATTAAGCTTTATAAGCGGTATAAACTGAAGGTTGTACAGGCCTACGCACCTACATGTAGCCATGGTTACCAAGCAGTTTAAAGCCTCTGCGAAGATGTAGAATAGGCAATGCGGAAAGGAAAGGTGCAGTATACTGTACTAATGGGTAACTTCAAAGAAAAGGTAAGGAGAGAGAGAGAAAAAAACTTTTAATGAGCATGTAACCGGTAAAAATTCGCAGGAGCTGGGTGGTCGGTGCCCCTAGTCCAGGGCTGCGCTGGCAGCAGCTGACTTGCGGACTAGCTGGATAATCCAAGCTTGCTGGTCCAGGTTGTCGCTGGTCAGGGCCGCCTCCCACTGCTCGTGTGTCGGGCATGGCACTATTAGCGTTGCGTCAGGTTTGTCTTGGCATTTCCAAGAGATGTGATAGAGTGTGGGGCTTGCACCGCACCAAGGACAGTAACTCGTGTATTTTGTTGGGCTTATTTAAAATTTGAAGATTAGGGAATGTGTTTGTTTGTATTTTTCTCCAGTCTATAGCGTCCGAGGAAGAAGTTGTTTGTGTGGTGGTGAGAAAATTCTTCTTTCTAACCGTAGGTGTTCCAGCCTGTCGCCGTAGGGTCCTAGGAGAGGGGTGAGGTAGGGATGGGGATCCGCCCGGTTTGTGAGAGCTCGGGCTAGATAATTCGCTACCTCATTTCCTTCTAGGCCTTCGTGTCCAGGTGTCCATGTATTTGTGTGCGTCTGGGAGATGGAACGCAATATTGCACACGCTCCTTTGTGAGGTTTTCCGGCCAGGTAGTCCCTGCAGGCTGGTTGGGAGTCCGTCACTACGTGTGATGACTTCTTTTGGTTGTCTTGTGTTTTTATGGTGATGGCTATTGCCAGTGATTCCTCTTCCGCAGGATCCTTGGCATAGATCGAAGCCTGAATAATTGGCCTCTTCTTGTGGTCAACTGCAGCTATTGTGAACTTGCCAGGTTCGACGTAAGCCCCTATGTCCACGTAGACAACTTCTGCGTCTTTAGACAATTGTTTTTCCAATGATTTGACTCTGGCTTTCCTTCGACCCTTCTGTAACTCATGGTGCATGTGCTTGGGTATCGGGTTCACATAGATGTTGTTTCTTGTGGATGTCGGAATTTGTGACTTGATCTCAGAAGTTCTTAGTGCCTGCCATAGCCCTAGTTTTGACAGGATTTCCCTACCCGCCTGCGTTGTTGTTAGGCGTTGTTTCTGACTCTCTAGAACCGCCTCTTTGAGCTCCTCGAAGTTGTTGTGCACTCCGAGTGCCCAAAGACGTTCCGTTGATGTTGTTGGCGGGAGGTTTAGGGCCGTTTTATAGGCTCCTCTTATGTTAGTGTCAATGGCCCTTTTATCAGTGAATCTAATTTCGTGATATGGGAGCCCGTAGGTAACCCTGCTAACGACTAGGGCTTGTACAAGGCGGAGGGTGTCCTCCTCCCTCATCCCTTTCCGGTGGCAGGTCACCCTTCTAATCATTCTGGAAATTTGGTTGACTGTGGTTTTGAGTGTTTTGATTGTATAATCCACTCTCAAATTCCTTTGCAACCACAGCCCCAAAACTCTGATCTTGTCCTTCTTTTGAATTATCTGGTCTCCTAGAGAGAGCTGAATTTCTCCTGGGGACTTGTAATTTCTTCTGTGTAGCCTGATAAGTTCGGAGTTTTCTGGGGAGCATTGAAGACCGCTGTCCCCGTCAGATTCCTCGACTAGGTCTATAGCGGCTTGCAGAGCTTCTTCTTCTGCGCCAAGGATCCCTGAGTAGCCCAGATGGTGATGTCGTCCGCGTATAAAGTGAAGCCAATATCAGTGCGGGTCAACAGTATTTTTTGCTAAATTTATCATTGCTATGTTAAATAGCATTGGAGAGATTATAGAACCCTGCGGTGTACCTTTGTTCGGCATGGGTACTTGATCGGATCTCTCCAATTCCTATGGTGGCTGTGCGATCTGAGAGGAAAGCCTTCACGTATTTGAAAATTTTCTCCCCGCAGTTGATATTGTTTAATTCGTGCAATATGGTTTGGTGGCCAATGTTGTCGAATGCTCCTTTGAGGTCTGGTGCCAGAATGAAATTTTCGCCTTTTCGGGGTATGGTGTTGATGACTTCTTCCCTAATCCGGAGGAAAGCATATTGCGTGCAGAGCCCCTTGCGGAAGCCCAGCATGCAGGAAGGAAAGATGTTGTTTTCGTCGATGTAATTTTGGAGCCTTAGGTGGACCACTTTTTCATAGAGTTTTCCCAGGCAAGAAGTGAGGGAGATAGGACGGAGACTCTCCACAGCCGGTGGCTTTCCAGCCTTTGGTATGGTGATGATATCCGCGTGTCTCCAAGCTGATGGGACCTGTCCCTTCTCCCACAGTTCTTCGTTGATGTACTTCGTTAGGTCTTGCAGATGTTCGGTGCTTAAGTTCCTAATCATAGCGTAGGTGACTTTGTCTCCTCCAGGGGCAGTGTTTCTTGTAAATGTACGGGCGGCTGAGTAGACCTCCGCCAGTGTTATGGGGGAGTCAAGGGAGGGGTTTGGTTGACCCGCATATGAAGTTTGGCAAGCCGAAGTAGGGTCTCCTATGTATTTCTTGTGCATGGCGGTGATCAACTCTGCATCTGTGCCCGGGTATTTATGGGCTATGGTGTGAAGGGTTCTTCTTGTGGCCGTTTTGGTTTTTGAGGTGTCTATCATGCTTCTTAACATTGACCATGCTTTAGCCGTGCTTAGGGTACCTTTCAGCGAATTGCATAAATCTGCCCAGTTTTGATTGGCGAGCTTTATAGCATACTCTTGTGCTTCAGCCGTAACCTGTGCTATCTTCATTCTAAGTTCCGGACCACGAAAGGTAAGGAAAAAGCGAGCAGGAGGCCAGGCAGTTGGAGACTATGGCATATGTGCTAGTAATAGCTGGGGGGAGTTACTAGCTGAGTTTGCAGAGCTCAATAACTTGAGAGTCATGAACACCTACTTCAGCAAACGAAGAACCGGAAGTGGACATGGAAAAGTACTAACGGGGAGACTAAAAATGAAATTGGCGTCATACTGTGTTCCAACCCCGCCATTATGAAGGATGTAGAGATAATCGGGAAAGTGCGATGCAGGGACCACAGGGTGGTAATTTCTCGAATTAGTCTGAAATTGAAGAGGGAACAAAACGGGCTAGTACGCAAGTCGTCTATCAACGAATCAGCGCTGAGGGGATAGGCAGAAAAGACAGGGCAGATATTAAGCTCTAACCTAGGATGACGACATTAGCCTAGAAGTAATGTACAATTACTTTAGAGATCATTACTGAGTGCGCTGTAGAAGTAGGCGATAGTGTAGTTAGTTAGGATACTGGTAAGCTGTTTATGGAGACGGAAGATTTGATTAAAAGCCCCAAAGTATGAAAGCTTCTAATCCAACAGACCAGATGGAATTGGAAGATATATCAAACGTAATCAATAAAGCCCGGGGAAGCCTTAAAGCGATGATGGCGAAATTGGGCATAGGAAAAAATCAGACGTATGCGCTAAGGGACAAAACTGGCGATGTCATCAGAATATAGACTAAATAGTCAAAGTAGCCGTGAAGTTCTGCACTGATCTCTACAGTAGGCAAAGTCAGGACAATATTAAGGTTGGCGGTAGGGAAATGCAGTCAAACGTTCCGCCAGGGACGAAGGTTGAATTTAAGAAAGCATTCAAAACTATGAGACGGAAAAAAGCAGCTCGAGATGATCAGATGACTATATGTTTGTTGAAAAATGAAAGATATCGTGCTAGAGGAACTAGCCACCCTCTATAAGAAGTGCCTGGTCTCATAGACGATACCGGAACCATGGAAGAATCCAAACGTTATCTTAATTTATAAGAAAAGGGACGCTAACGACTTGAAAAATACAAGTCAATCAGCTTACTGTCTGTTACGTATGAGGTATTTACCATGACATTCGCTAATAGAATCAAGACGACCTTATACTGCAACAAAGCAAAATATCAGATCATGCAACAATATCCATACCATCAACCAGGTGATACAAAATAGCTCGGACTATAACCAGCCCTTATACACAGCATTCTTTGATTACGAAAAAATCGTTTGCATCAATAAAAGTCCCAGCGATAATCCAAGCATTGCGATATCAGGGTGTAGACTAGCCGTACGTGAAAGCTCTGGAAGAGATATATAGGGGCTGCACAGCAACCATAGTTCTGCATAAAGAAAGTAACAAAATTCCCATAAAGAAAGGTGTTAGACAAGGAGACTCGATCTCCCCAGTACTATTCACAGCTTGCTTAGAGGAAGTATTCAGAGACAAGGAATGGAAGCAGTTAGGGACAAGGGTAGATGGAGAACACCTCAGTAATCTGCGATTTGCTGATGACACTGTCTTGCTAAACAACTCAGGGGATGAACTGCAAGGAATGATTGATGACTTTGACAGGAAACGTGTAAAGGTAGGCTTGAAAATCAATGTGCAGAAGGCTAAGGTAATGTTCAAGAGCTTCGGGAAGGAACAGCAGTTTACATTATGTAGCGAAGTACTGGAAGTAGTAGGCGAATATGTCTACTTAGGATAGATAGTAGCCGCAGATCCGGACCATGAAAGGGAATTAACAAGGAGAATAAGATTGGATGGAGGGCATTTTGCAACCACTCGCAGATTATGAGTAGCAGCTTGCCGGAATCGCTCAAGAGGAAAGCATACAACAGTATATACGTGTACTCACCTATGGGGCTGATACGTGGAGGCTAACAAAGAGGGTTCTACTTAAGTTGAGGACAACGCAGAGGGTTATGGAACGAAAAGTGGTAGGGGTTACATTAAAAATAGGCTCAGAGAACTTATTCAAGTTACTGACATTATAGTGGAATCAAGAAGAGTAAATAGGGATGGGCAGGGAATGTAGTGCGAAGATAGAATAACAGATGGTCGCTTAGGGTAACAAACTGGATTACAAGGTAAGTAAAACATAGCAGCTAGTGATGCACAAATTTAGGTGGGCGAATGAGGTCAAGAAGTTCGCAGGGTTCAAGTGGATGTAGCTAGCGTAGGACCGAGTTAATTTTAGAAATATGCAAGAGCCCTTCGCCCTGTAGTGGGTATTACCAGGCTTATAATGAGGATGATAGCTCTAAAATCAAAACTCTATTTTTCCATTTAGTTATGCAAGCAAGAGCACTACAGATATGTAAGCTAAATCTTTCGAACTTGATTATTTCAGCTCAAGTTGCAATAGAATGTACTTCTACAATACGAGCAATCGGTGCAATCTTTTCACATTATGAGCTGCAGTTTTTGAGGAACACGCTTTCAACTGTGAGGGAAAAACATTTTATGCCATCTGCTTCTATATAAATCTAACAATGTGCAGCGCATTTAAATTGTACCCATGTTCTCTTATACATGGGTGATTTTTTCTAAATAGAGAGATTTGATTTAGCATATGGTTCAAGAAAAGCTTATATAAATGCTAAAGGGTTTTTGGGCACCTAAATGCGGGGTAAGAAACACAGAGATCTGCATACTATTTATTACACTAGTGACCAAAGCTTCCCACAAAGGTGCATTTTTCAGTCTTGTTCTTGTGCACACAAACGCCCGTCGAATCACACCGACCGAGGGGGCATATCGTCGGTTTATTCTGTTCCATAGCTTTGACTTGCTCCCAACTCAGGACCTAAAAATATTGAAAAATACATTTTGTTTTACTACATACACTGACAACTAAACAAATACGTCTACTATCAAAATTTTGAATATTCCCTGCGAATTTCATTTTGTCAACTAATCTTTCTCGTCTGAGGGCTTAACAAATCTGTTTTTTGTTCAGAAAATCGGAAACGAATAAAAAATGTGTAACAGTACTCAGGCAAAATTTTGTGGTAGTAGGAGGATATTCGCCAGCCTGGGTTTCAAATATTGATGTGAAATCCCAATCAAATCATATAAAAGGGGGATGCCAGCCTAAAGGTTCATCTTTTGAACTGTTGGACAAATTTTAATAATATGTTCACGGATGGCCATCCTCCTCTTATTAGAATCATCATTTTAACACAAGAAGCAAAAACGTTGTAGCTGTGATGATGAGGAATGTTGTGTGGAATTTTAATAAAATTTTAATTTAGAACATCCTGAAGATGTATTACCCGTTTGGGATTAGATAACTTCCAGGTAGCTCATTGTACAGCGGAAGGCAAACTGTAGGTTCTTTAAGACATTCTTCTAAAAATCTGAATGCTTTAAAAATGATCTTTCATATATTCTGTTGTCATCGCATGTCACATATTTGATAATTTTTTTTTCATATGTAGTAATTAGAAGTCCAGAAAGTACCTTCTCCTGTTCAAAACAAGATGTTAATTCAGAAACAATTTTGAAACCGTTCGCTGGGGTAGAGTTTAGAAATAGTAGTTTTGCTAAACGAAGTGCTCTTGCGAAAAGTACAAACAGAGACAAATGAGTTAAGAGGTTGGTTGGTTTGGTTTGCGGGGTTTAACGTCCCAAAGCAACTCAGGTTATGAGAGACGCCGTAGTGGAGGACTCCGGAAATTTCGACCACCTGGGGTTCTTTAATGTGCACTGACATTGCACAGTACACGGGCGCCTTGCTTTCCGCCCGCATGTAAAAGCTGCCGCCGAGGCTGGAATTCGATCCCGCGTCCTTGGGAACAATAGTCGAGCGCCGTAACCACTGCGCGACTCCGGCGGGGCAAATGAGTTAAGAGATTTGTGAACACGCTAATCTAGTTTAATTCAATATATCTAAGTAGACTGGCGCACATGTTGTGCGTACCTTTTGATCTGCTGTCATAAAATCTTTGCTTGGCTGGTTGTTGGGCATGCGTCTTCGTATGGGCTTCCTCATCTATCTCCAGCTTGTCAAACACTTTGGTTAGCCAGGCTCAAAGTGGTGTGAGAACAAAGTGCGAGGGTTACGTTCTCCATTTTAGTAAAAAAAATCTAGTTCGGTTCACAGGCCACGCCACTGTTGCCACTGCCCAATGTTTTCATTTTTTTCCATTTCTCTTTTTAGTTGCCTCCTATACCTCAAAATCAGGTCTGTTTTATTAGAGAGGGCGAAAAATAAGCATTATAACTTGGCGATATACTCTGGGTTCAGCTTCTTGCTCACTCTGCGGCTGCACCTTGACATCATTGTTCATAGGCACTTACAGTGGTGACGGCACCCATCTCTAAATAAAGTTAATTCTAGTTTTTCACTGCGCAGATGACAACTAAACTTTGTGAAATGTTTCTTTAAGCATGCATCATCCAAAATACCAAATATTATAAACACTTTTTTTTGCTGAAAATCATGATTTTAACCCAGCATCCCCCTTCACTGAAGTTTGTTGTACAGATGGATTGTTTTGAAAGCGCAGTTTTCAAAATGATACATTGAGCTATATATTTTTACTTCAAATAAGAAAAATAATACTCTTGGTCACTTAACTCTTCCACATTCCCTAAGACAGCCTAATTGAGTACTTAGTACTGACAGCCAAGATGCAAGCTAGAGACTTTAACACATCGGGTTTCACTTCGGGCTCGGTTCGAGGTAAGTATGTTTTGTAAGTAAGGTAAGTATGTTTCGAGGTAGGCGGCAAGTATGTTCCACAAAACCATTCCAATCAACAATGAGAGGGTGTATGTAGTGGCGAACTAAACTATTGTATTTCACTCGCGTACCCTAAAATCGCAGTTCGACAGTGGGTTGCTCTGGATCTAATGCGTGCATGTGGAAGTTGACGAACCTAACGATGTGTAAATATAGTACGACAGATTGCTATAAACGTGGGATTTCCGGCTGCTTTGATGGCGTGGTACTCGGTCTTGTGTCCAGGGAAGCTAAGCTAATCGCGCTGAAGTGAGGTCGTAGCCCACTTGTGTCTATAAAGATGGATTATTGTATTTCAAATTCATTAAGGGCAACAAAGAAGTATATATGCAAAATACATTGTGTCGCAGTTCTAGTTATAACGTACTGGGAAACTTAATCGAACTTCGAAATCATAGTCTCAGACTCTTACGTGAATTGTTTCCAAAAGCGCAACGTAAAACAAGTCTTTTTTTTTCGTTTTTGTTCTTGACAAAAAGGCCCTGTACAATTAAGCAGAAACACAAAGTGCTGCCTTCCACTTGGAAGAAAAAAGACTGTTCGCGCAATGCTTTACAGCCTCTCTCACTAGCCACGTTTCCTGTAAAGCCATTGACATTTCATTAAATAATTTCAAGCCTTGATACCTTCGTCACCTTGACCTTCCTGCAGGCTTTTTTTTTGCTTGCATTTTGTTCGTTTAAAAAGGCGCGATGAGATTCGTGAATGATATGCACAGATATTTCACCCAGGGAAGATGTGGCGTGCTCCACGGCTGGTCTGGTGGGTGGGGTCTGCCAGACCCTGAGCGAATTGATGGTTGTTTATGCAGTCGTGTGTTATGCGCATGGTCACCCTGATTTACTGGGCTTATGGATGCCGCAACGTATTTGGTAAAGGCGAAAAGCTTTTCGGTATCCTTCGGGTGACTAAATGTGACATTACAGTAGACTTTACTGCATCCAATGGATCAAAAGCATTTCAACATGATGGGGACCGCTCGTGTCTGTCATGTTAGTGAATGGTGTTTCAATCGTCGTAATCCTTGTTTAATGCTGCGTCTGACAAAATTTAGCGTTGCTTCCTTCACATTTCGTCAGACACGGCAATCTCTAAAAATTTGAAATCGTTTTATTTTTTTGGTGCCTAGTCTAGGAGGTAGGAAAACTGGGTTAATTGTAACAACATAAGGCGTGGATACGCAGCGTTTTTAAAATGTGCTGAAGGAGTAATGATTTTGTTGTGAGCGCGATCCTTCAATCTTTTCGTTTGTATAGCTAGGCGCCCGTCGGTTACTTTATTCATAGATTTTCATGCTTCGCAGCTATCTCCCATTTGGTCACACTGTAGAGGAGTTCACAAAGTAAAGAAAAGGACGAAGTATTATCTTGTTTTTTAGTGTCCTCGCAAAAGCTTTCCATCTCAGGCGGACCTGGTAAACGATGCACTAGTAAATAATTAATTCAGGCTACGCTGGAGCGAACTTAGTTAATTTGTTTACTGGTATCGAACATTGTTAGCTGTTCATTGAAAATGGGCAGCTCGCGTTTCTGAGTGCGTGCACTGGTATGTTGTACTCATGGATAAATAACGTCTTTGTGGGATCGATGACTGAGCCTCTGCGTTCTCGTAAGTGGGAAGCGCTGTCCTTCCGTCTTTAGTTTACCTTTTGCTCTTTAATGTACAACGCATGCTTTCACGTTTGGACTTACATAATAGAGCAATTTGCAAAGGCGCTTTCAGAAAGGCGACAAAGCTTCGGCGCAAAGTCACATATACGACCTTTTCCCGATTGCATCAGCTAATGGTTGTGTGGCAACCCTGAGGAACCGTTAAGCGGAATAATAGGATTTATTTATATTCTTATTGGCACGAAATAGTATTCTGGAGCACCACTCTGCCGACATATTAGCTTCTTTTCTTAATCCAAACGGGAAAACTTGTAAATGGGGTTGCAAGTACACCACCAGCTTCAGTGATGATTGCTGTCAGCTGATGACTGCATCAACGTAAATTGCGCACCCACGAAGACGAGCTTGCGAAGGAGGGAAATAAACGATGGAGCTTAGTAGGAAAGAGGTGTCCCTAATTTAGGGTTACTGGTAGCGTGGTGCGCTCTGTTTTGATCTTGCAGCAGCGACGGTGCTCACGCCAGTTCTGCTCCTCCTCGTACGGCGCCAACTGCACCCTGCTTGCTTTTTCAACACCTTTTTATTAGTTCATGCGATGTATTTAGGTATTACTGCATTTAACTGGACGTACATATGTCGGTTCAGACTATTATTGCAAGCAAGTCTAGCCGATGCATGTCACTTGGGAAGCGAATGGTATGACACCATTCTATATGCTGTACAAAGAATGATTGCTTCACAATTTCTGATAAGAATTGAAATCAGGCGTTACATGAGATTAACTGGAGATGTTACAAGATGGTGTCATGACATCCCTGAGGCAGGTGAAGGCCTTATCGAAACCTTATCGAAACTTTGGGTCAACTTGCGAAATGAGGCTCGCCCTGAACTCCTGTTAAGTTCTTGTTCATACTATGGGACACTTAGTTGTGAAAAGGAGCCTTGTGGTGAAGCCTAATTGAAAAAAACTGAAAATGGAGTGGGTTTATAGTGTGCTCTAACGATGACATTGTGGCCGATTTTTTCCTCAGAGAGTTTTGGTGCAGTAACCAGACATGGTCTCATACCAGTATATATTAGAAATATGTAGCTAGGGAGAAGACCTTGATTGAATTGGCGGTAAGCCGGGAGTAGAATAGTTCATTACGTCTATAAAGTAGAGATGTTCGGCTTCAATCCGGACATAGTGCAGAAGGAACATGTTAGAATAAGAATATCGAGATGTTATGGTTTATCCGGTAGACTAAGAGTAGACGATAGGTCTGTTTGTGATATGCAAAGAAATAAAGCCTTGGCTATAAAAGCAAGTAAAATTTGTCATTTGTATAATGTAGCGAAGTATAAAAAGTTGAGAACTTAGCATGCTCTAAACAACCATCCTAGAATAAAAGCGCTCCAGAAGAAACTAGTCATTGCAAAAATTTGCTTAATTATGATATAGGTGGGATACTGAAGTAGCCGAGACCCTCTACTCAGTTATATACAGCAGACAGTTTAACCAATAGATTAAGAGGAATGGCAGTACTGCAGAGAAATGAGAAATTCGTGTCGATAAAGATTAAAAAAGTAAAACCATTAAAAGCAATTATCACGAAAAATATAACAGTGAGGGATCATTTGACTGCAGAATTTTTGTTGGACAGCAGAAAGATTATGGGCGAAAAACTGAACACTCTGTATGTGTAATGCCTGCTGAACTCGAGAGACTGCAGAAATTTTGCTGGAAGACAGAACGATTATGGGTGAAAACTTGAACACTCTGCATAAGCAATGTCTCCTTACTTCGAGAGCGTCACAAGCTGAAAAGAACGCTGAGGTTGTCCTAGATAGCAAGAAATTGAACTTCAACGGTTTTGTAAATGCAGACCGTTACGTGCAATGTATTTATTATGGCTTTCGTTAACATATTCAGGGGAAGCTTATGCTTCAATCAATCAAAATATCAAGCACGCTTGACTAAAAGTTACTGCACCACAGATTATACCCGCACTTTGAATGAGGTAAGGTAAACATTTTATATTCAATCCATTATGATTAAATCCTGCCTATACTAACATAAGGGCGGAGGGCGCTCTCACAAGTTGCAATTACCCGGTACAGTTTCAAATGCAGGCAAATAATTTTCGAAACAGCATTCGCGCGCTGAACATTTTCCTGACGCTTACTACGCTGCCTTTCTCTTGAAATGCTTTGAACAATGACCTCGACAGAATTCATTGATTACGATGATGTATAGTTTCGTTTTGGGCCAAGCGTATATTGTACATGTGCTGCAATCTTTCTATATACTGTGCATACGAGACAGCTCTGGGCGACTCCTGTGTCCTAACAGTAGTGCAAGAAATTTGCGCTCTTCGGAGACAGTTTGCAGTGAATCCATTTGTATTATGTTTACTGCCTGAGTCATAAACATGCCGCATACGTCATAGAGCTAAGATGTGTACGAACATGGGGGAGAAAAAGGACACTGCTCAGACAAAAATTTGAGGAATGAAAATAGGCCCCGAGTATTGGTTTAGATGGCGTGGCCGCTTTGTTTGGGTCCTCGGACAAATCTCGAATATCTCGAACAAAGGTACTCCAAAGCTGGAAGCCATTTTTTTTTTACACAAGAACGATTTCTCGATTAACCGGAGCTCTACATAAAATATTTCGCCAATTAACCAACAAAGAAATAATTACGCGTTGTTCAGCTTTTTATTCCGTACACCATATTTTGAGGATTTCTTCTAATTCATGTCGTCTATCGAGTTTTGACATACGCCAGATGTCATGGCGCTGCTACCAAAGACAGACCTGTAAGGGGTTAAGCCCAAAAAGCATATTTTACTCGAAATTTCAAGTGTGATATCTGACTGCATACCGCACCTACTATAGCTATGCGCTGTCGTAATGTAAACACGACTGCATTCTATAGTTTAGCATGAAAATCTAAGTTAAATGTCCTAATCAACACGGTATATACACACCACTAAGCGTGTGCCAGCTTGCCACCTCTTTTGAGGGCAGAGGACACGGTCGTGAAAACATATGCAAAAAACATTTTCGCAAACATTTCAATTCCCAGAAGCAGCTGCCGAGTCGTCAGTTTGTTAGCACTTGAGGATTTGCCTAAAAAAATATTACAGCGTCCATTTCAAGCTATCGGTCCAAAACATAAAGATGATTAGGTTCTGCGAAACTGACGTTTTTCGAAGGTACTCAAAACACTGAAGGCTATTCCGAAGAATGCAACTTTTCGTGTGTTTTGTGGCACTGTAGGCCGAATGCCTACCAGATATTCCGATTAGCGCTGCCTCGTTTGATATGCACCCACGCAACGCATGAAAACTTCCTGATTACAACTGGCCACTGTGTGCCGCTCCTATTGTCCTTGTCTTCCATTGGAATCGATTCTGTCTATTGCGTAACTATTTCACACTTGTCATTCTGTTTACTTTTTAGAGTATCCACGTTCCGAGTTCTTTCCTCTAAGCAGTCACCTGGAGCTCGCACATGGTGTTCAGTTTCGCAATGTGCCACATTTGCTTATAAGCGGAAACTAAAAGGGGGAATTAGGGCGTCGCTGTCAAGGAAAAGTCAAGGAAAGGGTAGGTTTTTTTTTTTTTGCTTTTTTTTATAGCGAAAACTGCGCTAGGGCAGTAGAAGCGCATTTCGCGGTGCCAACCCTACTGAAAAATTGTATGCGAAATGTACGAGATTGCTACGATGTGTACGAGAAATGTGGGAGATTTCTAAGAGCTATGCGATTTGTACAAGAATTCTATGAGGTCTCTTAGAGCGTCTACGTTGTCTCGTAGAGTTGTACGAGGATTGTACGATGTCTCGTAGGGCATCTACGGTGTCTCCTAGAGCGTGTACGATATCTCGTAGGGTTGTACGAGGATTGTAGGATGTCTCGTACAGATGTACGAGGGCTCAAGCAGCTTGTAGAAGATCTCGTACAGTTCACGTAAAACCCCCGCAGACGCCGTACGCGGTCTCGTAGAGCTCGTACGCTCAGTTGTAGGAGACATCGTAACGCTCGCTTAAAATCACGATGCTCGTACAGCACCAGCACTCGATTTCGAAGTGCTCATTCAGGTTCCATGCGAGTTCAGTTAGCTCACTAAGCCTCCCCGTAAAAAATTAAACCAGTTATAACATGGTTCCATTCGGCCCCACACTGACCCAATTAGATACAGCCATATATGAGCTCAAATGGGCACAAAATTACGACCAATTTGGCAGCTAACGGAATTACCCAAATGGTTTTGCAAACAATGGACACTCCCAATTGTTCTTACGTTCATAATGATCATTTAGAATCCCAACTGGATTTTCCATATTATACAGGATTACAATTCATATATGTCCTACCCTATTGGATATTCAAAGTGGTTTTGAAAATTTGAATTGTTCCCCGGGATTTCAAATGGCGCTTCATATGGTATATATATAGTTCTCAATTGGATGTTCTAGTTGGTTTGGAAGATATTCATAGGCGTATGTCCTCATCAGTTCAGTTCAGTTCAGTCGTTCAGTCGTGTGCGACCCTTCGTGACCTTATGAACCATATCACGCCACGCTTTCCGGTCTCTCACTATCTTCCTAGCATCACATAACTTCATCTGCAGCGCCTCGAGGATGCCATCTAATCATCGCGTTCGCTGCCTACCCCTTCTCCGGTGACCCTCAACCTTTCCCAACATCAAATCTTTCTCCAGCGACTCCTCTCTTCTCATCAGATGACCAAAGTAGCTGAGCTTTAACTTTAGAATTTGAACCTCCAATGAGCCGTCAGGGTTTATGGTCGACAATATCGACTGATTTGATCTTCTGGCCGTCCAAGGAACTCTCAAGATTCTCCGCCAGCACCACAATTCAAACGAGTCAATTCTTCGGCGGTCAGCCTTCTTCACAGCCCAACACTTGCATCCATACATCACAACTGGAAAGACCACAGCACGAGTTATACGGATCTTGGTTGGCAGACTAATGTCTCTGCTCTTTACTAGGCAGTCAAGGCTAGCCATGGCTCTCTTTCCCAGAAGTAGGCGTCTCCTAATTTCATGGCTGCAGTCTCCTTCCGGGTTACCTTGGAGCCCAAGAAGAGAAAATCTGTCACAGTTTCCACTTCTTGTCCCTCTATGCTCCAGGACTTGATGGGGCAAGACGCCATGATCTTTGTCTTTTTAATGTTCATTTTAAGTCCAAACTTCTCACTCTCTTCTTGTACGCGCATCAGAAGTCTCTTGAGCTCCACTTCACTTTCTGCCATTTAGTGGTATCATCCGCATGTATGTCCTCATATTTGACAGTTAAATAGAAAAGATCAGTAAGAGAATTAAAGTTTGTGTCATAGTTTTACAGTTTATCACCGAGTTAGACAGTTGATACCAATTTCCTTCACCTGGTTGGCGAACCATATTGTATTTACATGTTAATTCCTGAATAATCATTGATATATATGCCATATATATTTCAAGTTTAATGCTTTTGTATATCTACATGGGCGTGCTGCTTACATTGAATGTAAAATATAGGCAATAGAATACATATATTCTTTAATAAATACAGAGTTCAGCATGAACATATCACAAAACAAAAATGTATCCGCAATATATATATCATGGCATGAAAGAAATGCGGAAGAGATAAGATGAACTAAGACAAGATTTGAGCATTGTAACTTAATTCATTGAACTCACATCAGTGGCATAAGACGCAGAAGATCAAATATTAATTATAATGATCAGTGCAAAATATAAGAAGGGAAAGTAGTTACACGAAGTTAAAATAATTTTGGAGCTTCAGCTAGTTTACCTCAATACTAGACGTGACAGCATCTTAAACATGAACTGCATTTTCATTCTGCAAATTTTTATCTAATTTTTCTCGTTTAATGTTATCTACTTTTCAAAATTATTACCTATGTAACAGCATTCCCTAAATGCCCCACTAACACACCTTTGACCCTACATGGCTATAGACATTGCATGCAGAGGGCACACATGGGTTCGAGCTTTAGTATCAACGTATTTATTTTGTTAAACTACTATTTTCTGAAATGTCCTCATTAGAAGAGCTTCCTTGATAATTGGCTTCATTTGCACCCTCCCTTTTTGTTAGCTTTATTTCACTGTGAGATGTTTGAAATTCTCATGCGAGGTCATGTAACTGTGATGTCATGACCAATATGTCGACTAATCAGGGTTTTTTTGGTATTTATTGTGCAGAATCTTTTCAGTCGAATGAGAACTGTTCACTTAAAGTTTAGTAAATGATGTTCCTGCTGCACACCTTGACTTGCACTGCCCTTCGTTCATTGTATCTGCCACTATGCTGTGTGCACAATGTTGATGTGTTGCCGCTGCCATGTATACGATAGTCAAACTGGCAGTCAAAATCACCCTTATATTGTGTTTTGCATATGAATGGAGGTGACGCACTATAACTGCACAGCTTTACCACCGTCAGGCATCACAAGTTTGTATGAAGAATTGGCTTGGAGTTTCATCTGTAGAAGGAAAAGTAAGTGTGATAACAGAAATGTGAAAGCTAACTCCAGTACTGAACTTCACGAACTCATAATCCCTTGCAAAGACCACAGAAAGACAATTCTCAAACGACTGAACAGCACTAACAGATGGGATGGGAGAGAAAATGACAACAATTCTGCTTCTTTCTCTACATCACTCATTTGGCTAATTATAAACAACCGGACTGACTCTCTTTTTCAGCACAAGGATATGCCGAGCAAAAAAGTTGCTACAGCCTTTTGAGTTTTGACTTGCACAACTACATCTATACGCCATTTTTAAGTTTCCTGAGACTATAACAAACCCTTGCTGAACTGAACTACTCTGAATTGAAGCTTTCTGCTGCATAATGACACTTGCAAATGCTGTCCGCCTCATTGTCAAATGAAAAAGAAAAAAAAAGAAACGATTGAATCGGTGATCTTAGACTGATGAAAAGATGCAAAAATTCTAGTACTTTATGAGGGGCAGTATATGTGTTGCATCTCGTATATGTGTTGCATCTCGAAGCTATGCATACTATACACATATATGCTGCAGCATAATATTGCAAGGAAATGTCTTTTAGATGGCATATTTTTCAGTGCCACTGTAGGCTGCGTCACGCGAGATGCGTAACCTATCGAAGAAAGCTGCACGTTCAACGATCGTCCACCAATATATGCTGTGCAGTTTCCAACAGCAGTGCATAATTATTTATGCTGCATGGAACAAGCAGCTTGGCTGCTTTTGCTTCTTTACTGCATGTATGCTGTAGGCCACAGAGACAAGTTGAAATATTTGTGTGGTCAGTTTCATTAGTGCTTAATTGAAGTAACGTGCACGCAAACAGGTGTAGGTAAAAACGTCCCCGGAAAAAACGTCTCCGGAAGAAACGTCCCCTGAAGAAGCGGCAACTAGGAAAAAAACGTCCCCAAGGCCAAAACCAGCCCTAAAAAAGATTTATTCTGGAACACACATGAAAAAAACCAACAAATGTTATGCCATTCTTTCTCGGCTTTAAGTTAAATGTAATCATCATATGGAACCGGCGTCCTCTGGGGGCCCGAAATGTTTACAAGAACTGCGTAAATTAAAGCATGTCACTCTCACTGTATTAGCGCTGCCATAATTTTTTTTTTGTCATGAATGCCCGCATCAATTCGATGTTCGCGGTCAATTCCAAGCCGACAGGTGAAACCGCTGTAATAAAGTTAACATGCATCATTAATCATTGCAGTTCGCCACGGAGAAACGTAGTCTACGTCCTATAGCGCAAGACTCCAGCCCCGTTCGGGGACATTTTTTCCTACTTCGCCAATAGGGACATTTTTTCCGGGGACGTTTTTACCGGATCCCCACGTAAACACCCCACACTGTCTTCGCTTGAAGCTTGACCGGTAAGCTATTTTTGCATGTCGCATATCTTGCCTGACTGCAGGCGTCATGCTTTCACACAACTGTTTTTGCTTTTGCTATAAGCTAGAGCCATTAAAATTTCATACCCATTCAAGAGTTAAACACTGATAGTAGTGATGCACAGATCACAAAAGAAAGTATCGCTCGCGGGTGACCAGTGGAACAGTGTGCGAGCAGGATTCGGCGTCTGTTTCCAAACAAATCACTTGATCTTCCAATATAAACACACAACTAAAACAATGGCCACTGTCGCTGTTTATGATCAGGAATTTTCGCAAGGAACTTGGCGATGCATTGGGCCAAAGCTCCGATTTGCTGAACCACCGCAACGCATTTCTTACCTGTCAACCCCCGACGTACATGACAAGCACGCATAGTTTTTCCAGCATCGCAAAAAAAGAAGCGAAACTCACGGTGGTCTTTTTTTCCGCCACCGCTAGCTTTCGCTAGCACCGCCACATCTCTGAATGCGCAAACTACAGGCGCGCATACACGACAAACATGTAGCGTTAGCGCGTAGACACTTGACATCGTGCTTGCCGCTGTTAGGCGAACAGCAAAGCCGTTGAAGTCGGCAACTTCCGAAACCGAAACAAGTCGAAATCAGCCGAAGCAGCCGAAGCTGTAGTGCTAGTCATAGCCATTGGTGGCGGCGTCGCGGCGTCGCGCTTTCTTTTGTGCTGCTGGCGGCGTCATGCTCTCGAGATTTGCGAGGCACAAAGCGCAGCAAAATAGCCCGTGCGATGTGCAGAAGTGTCGTCAGGTTCTGTGTAAACCTGTGCAAAAAGTGTGCCGGCGTGCCCAACAGATAGTGCGTCTTCCTTTGTGCGCTTTCACTGGAAACACTACGCTGACGGCGGGACTATTGGAGGGCGGTCACCACCCGGGACACGTTTGGCATCTCAGATGTAAGTAAATTTCCTTCTGTCCTGCACATTCTTCTGAAAACAGCGCAGAACTGGTCATGCATGCCAACACAATGCTAGTTTGTTAGTTCGTAAACAACAAGACGCGTTCATAACAAACGGTTGTTTGGTTTTGACAAAGGTTGGGGGGGGGGGTGTTAATGCGTTTGCAGTGTCTTGGAAAAGAGACAGTGTCATGGGCTGCACGATTGGAGTAGAATATGCCGTACAAATCATCATTCGTAAGCTCATTGCGGGGTGCATGATGCCGGTGCCGTACTGCGATTCAGCCTTCGGCAAGAATTTAGTATGGGCAACTTCGTAAGTGCCTCGACCCGGTCCTTACGTTGTGCTGCAGTTGAAGCTCCGGCGCTTGTGCATTGAATTTACACGGACTGAATAAGCGGTAAAACCTACCTGCGTTACGACAGGGCTAGCTCATTATTCAAATGTTCTATAAATATTGCGGATTATGGGATAAGGAGCCGGAGAACACGCGACGGCAGTATGATTCAGCTGTAATCGTACTTAAAGCACCATTGTCGAGCCTTGGGTGCAAATAGAAGGTAAAAAAAAAGTTTTTTTAGCTATTTTAGAATTGTTTCACCTGTATGGGCTTCACATTTTCTTTTGCATAATTTGTTTTGACTGAAGTAATCCACAAAAACTACAAGGTGCATATAAATGACAGACACCAAACTCAGGCCTTCAGTCCAAAAATAGCAGTAAGGTGTAAAGTTAATTATGCATTCAACAGTACCAATAGTATTGATTTTCTTGTGTAATTATCTACAAATGAAGCAAAAAATCTGAACTAATTGTGCTGAGATGCCCCATTGACACCTTCCCTGATATGAAATGTGAATCAAAATGTGTGCAGGTTTTTTTGTACTCAGTGTATGAAATTCATGCAGGTTTTAAATTGAGGAGTGCATGCAGGATTCCAAGCAAAACAAGCCTTTGCTCAAGGTATCATTCCGGTGTGGTGTTTTTGTTTAAATTTACGCATGTTTTGTAGAAACAACTGTAGATGTTGATAAGGAAGTGGTTTCGGGGGGTGGCTGCACCTGGCCCTACGGTGCTGCGATTGGTAGGTCACCGCAGCTTGCGGCGGGGGCTAGCCTGCCACTGGATTTCCATCTCTCGTAGGCAGTCTTTGTACCTACTACCGTTTCAGTGGTGGACAACGGCTGTCGCGACGTGCCTCTCTCTCCCACTTTTTTCTTCTCTATTTTCTCTTCTGTCCGCACGAGTCAGTGGAGGTGGCTCAGCTACAGAGCCAGTAGTAGGCCCGTGCATTTTCGTTATCTTCTTCCTTTAGTCGCAACAACAAGTGGTGGTGTGTCTGGATCTAGCTCATGAATGGCTACCACATTTATGAATCGTTTGGTGGCCGCATGCACTTCCATACATGGTTTGAACAGTCACGTTACATTCTGCAATTTACTTCTTTTTACTTTTTGAATGGATGTGTTTCCACTTTTGAGTGCGTAGCCTTTCACAATTCATAATTGATCGGGTGAGCGTGTTTTGACATGATAAAAGGTTTGGCAGTTCGATAGCATTGGCCCATCATGATGCACAAGCAGCAGACTGCTTGCTGCGCTGGTGCCAATATCTTCCTAGATATCACTTGATCATCATGTCAGTGTTGAGATCATTTAATCGAAGTGTGCAGATAGCTATAATCCCACATTTTCTTCACTGGCTTGCAGGCAGGAACTTGTCAGCAAAGCAGCTTTAAAAAGGAAAGCTCACAAAAATTATTTCTCTAATTGGCTGTTAAAACTGGAAAAAATTATTGTATAACTAGACTGCTCACTCACCATGTCAACTTCAGCAAAAAAAAAAAGGTTGGATAATAGAAGCAGTTGCACTGCAGTCCTGATAAATATGCTGAAGTTGTTGAAACATAACTTGAGCTTTGAGTGCAAAATGAATCCAAGCTAGATCTGCTAGAGAGAAAGTAAAGTTGAAAGATGGAAAGATGGCACTTGACTGAATTCTCTTGTGAAAATTTATATATCTGGTCCGACTCTGCACATTCTTCCGAGTTGACGTAGTGGGAGCTAGGGCTGAACTTTTGCCTTTCTTGGTGCACTCCTTGTGTGTAACCCGAGTTGGGGTGGAACACTGCATGTTCAGAGGGTGGTAGGGAAGCAAACTTGGTGGCACTAGGAAGGCTATGAACAATATGAGGATGATAGGCTGCCTTTAGACTGACTGGCTTGCATTTCTCGGTGTGTTTTGTATGTGCGAATGTTCCATAAGCTGCCACATATGTCTTGGATTTGATGTTGAGGTGACTGGAATGATCAAAAACTCAATGTTATGATCGAAGTCCTCAGAACATGCTGTGATTTTACTCCTGGATTAAGTTGCAGATATTGTTTGCTGGGCATACATACCTTTGAGAGGAAATCCAGTAGATGAAGGTACGGGCAGAGTGCTAGCTTATTATTCCAACCTAACTGCCCAAACAACGTCACCATTTTCTGGAAACAGATTGTTCAAGCTTCCAGCCTTCCGCTTGTTCACTCGTGCAATACAGTGAAGCGCATTTACGCCTTGGCACATGGCAGGCTCAGGGGCTTGTTCATCGCTACTGTACTAAGTTAGACCTCAAGTGGGCTCGAAATGCCTTTTTCCATTGCCATGAAGTAGGGTTTAAAAGAAGATTTGATGACGGACATACTGTTTGCTCTGCTAGCAAGTAACGAAGAGTTAGCATAACATTTCTTACAAGTTACACTATCTGGCACCTCTTGATGTGTGTTGTGCCTGCTACGCCACTGAATCCTTTGTGTGAGATTGGAGGTCCCTGCAGGATCAGACTTTTATAATGCTACTTAAATTATGAGCAGATCGAGGTGGTAGATAGTAAAACTCTGTTAATGGTGAATTCCAATAACACTGTGGTCACTTACAGAACATTCTTTTCTGCTCATTTTGGACCAACTGTATTCCAAATGCAGATCCGGAACACAGGTTTCATCTTCCAAATGCAGATGAGGAGCGATTGCTGAGCCAAGATCGCTTCATGGAGCAGTCTGGATTGCTCTGCCGAAATCAACAGGACCGGCTGGAAATTTACTTGAGTATGTGTTCAGCTGCACCTACCATTTCCAGTAGATTGCCTCTGCGGCGCTTGCTGTGCCCTCTGCAATAATGGACTATTGGTACTTGCCGCTGCTACGAATACAAATTGCTGTCATGAACTAGTGCTCACTTTTGAGGACAGCGAGTCTGAGAGCAGCAGTATTCTGCAATAATCTTTTTTAAAGACCTCAGCTCAGAGTGCGACTGGAAAACTATGTGCAGAAACAATCTTTGTGTGCTATTTGTGAACTCGAAGCCATTCCTCAACTCTGAAACAGTGAAAACAGTGATCTGAGCCTTTGTTTTATTTGAGAATAGTGCCAAAGAAATCTTACCGTGCTTGCCCGCACTCGACTATCTGAAAGAATGGCATAAACTGTTGAGGTCAACATCATTCTAAGACCTATTACAGGTTTAAAACAGACGGCATGTGTACACGAAGCACAGGCTAGCGCACAGAATGACTGGAAATTCCTCTGTCAGTCCATGGGATCTACCTACTTGCGCTAGCATGAGTTCCAAACACAGTCGGGACACAATCTGTGCTGGATGCAGGTGCTCTGTTGTGGAGCGGGCAATCCACTTAAGTTCTGGGATTGTAATTC
>JAJIZL010040964.1:0-16069 GCA_023969395.1 Amblyomma maculatum
GGGGGGGGTGATTTTTTTGCACCTCCCTTAGCCTTCAGAAGACGTTGTTGCATGAAGTAGCTACAGCTTTGCATGAGAAATGGCCCAAGTACCTGATATTTAAGGAGAAACGAACGCGTGAAGCCGACCTAAAGCGCGCACCTTACGTAGCGTAATGTACGGGATAGCCGCCGACGGGCGGCACCCATGGGGATGAGAAACGTCGTCGCCAAACCCACCCGCTCGCCGCTTCCGAGTCTGTTTAGCGCTTTTCCGCGGTGCTTCCGGGGAGCTGAAGCTCACGTCAAAGTCGACAAGTAAATAGACAGTCTCGCGCGCCCGTGGCACAACAGCTGGTCCCGGAGGGTATTGCGGCCTGCGAGCGTGGACGCAGGGCAACCTCTGTTCACGCTGGCCTGTCTACTGAAAGCCTGAAAGCCGACGTGGACACTGCGGGGTCGGAAGAGCGTCTTGCGCCAGCGCGTTTAAAAGGGCGCCAGGTCAGCGACAGCAAAAGCAGGGTCCGTTCTCTTTCCTTTCTTTTCTTTTTTTTTTTCTTTTGAGAACTTGAATATCTGGGTATTTCTAAAACTGTCCAGCTGGAGACGGTAGAAAAGGAATAAGATAAATTTAAATCCTGTGGTGAACGCGGGATCTATTTGTTCCGACATACGAAGCCGTTAACCCTTCCCCCGTTCCTCACGCCGCTATCCTACCACGTAGGCCTGTGGCCTACAAGGGGCCAACGGGGTACCAGCCATTTTCTGCCGGAAATAAATGTTTTGGCCCCACCACCATGGCGCTATCAATGCGAAGCTTGAGGAATCAACATATTAGTGCGATGAATGCCACATAGAATTCACCGAACAGCTGCCTTTAGCAACGGAAAAACACAAGCATCAAGCTTTGTGACTAGGAAATAAACGAAATGAATTGAGTACAGTATGCAGAGGGATAATGGCATGCGGGAACACATGTTCGAACGTTTAATCACTAACCTGATCAATGCAACCGGGTAAATCTAATATTCCGTAAGTGAACATAAGATGGTACAAGAATTATTAGCCGGTTAATCCGCACTTTACATAAATTAAGAAATATTTCGTTGCAGCTACTTTTTCGTTTGCCACTTTCATTTTGAAGAAAACAAAATATGTACTGTTTAGCGAATTTAGTGAAGGCTATTTGCTTCACTTACGCCGAGTTCCAGCTTTGTGCCGGACAGGCTTCTGAAGGGCTTCGAAATCGATCTTAATACTGTTTATGAATTATGCTCTAGGAAGATGCAGTTATTTATAACGTGTGTGTTTGTTTCACTTAATACGCACAGGTCCTCCAGACATAGCTTATTCTCATTTATAAAGCCAAATATTTGATATTCGGTTCAGGAATCCACCGCTCTGAAGATAGATGCTCACTGTCGGTAAGAAAACGGCATTAGGCACGTCTGCGCTGGTGATTTACGATCTAATTTTTCCACCAACATGTTTCAATTAACCCCCCGCAGAAACATTCTTTTTTCTTTCTTTTCTCGACCGCTTCTTCGACCAGCTGCCCGGAGTCGTGCGTGACGATTTTGACGCTAAAGGATTACTGCCACTCTCACATTATACCTTCGACAGGCACGCGCAAACGCATGCGTCGATCGCACGCACAAAACGCGCTCGCACGAGCCGTCGGGTTGCAGAACATATTCCTGTATCGCCCATGAGAGCCTCACGGCCGCTCGTCTTCCAAGGAAAGCGACTTTGGCTCCGTCCACGCTGTCAGCGACCAGAGCCGTTATACCTTCTCGGAGGCCGGTGTTATGCATACGTACTCGTGGCTTCGCCTTTAATTAACCCTGGGAAGGAGGCACTTTGCGCTCTGTTGCGCCGATCATCGTTAATCACTCCACAAAAAGGCACTCGGAGGGCACAGGACGGTCGAAGCGCTAGAGTCCGCGCATAGTGCCAGTCATAACAACTTTGCAGGGTAATAAATTACTCGCTATTTAAGAGGCGAGGAAAGAAGAGAAACGGAGCACTGAGTTCGCGTGCAGGTATCCGCCCTTGCTACTCCCGCGGGGATATACTTGCAGACCGGAACAAACACACCGGAAACACGCGAGTGAAATGAGATGATAAAAAGTCCGCGCGGTTTCTTCTTGTTAGTGGTGTTTCTTCCAATGTCGAAGTGGAAGAGGAGAAGCGAATGAAGAACTTGGCGTGAATATTTTGGCTCCTTGTTACGAACGCCACTTAACTACTGCTCGCGTTTCACGACGCTAGAATTCCCTGCTTCTTTCCGTTGCCAACCATCGCGATCAGTGCAAAGACGGCGTAACCATCGTGTCGGGAATGGATCTGCATATTCATTTTGCTCGACAGATATAAAACTCTTCTCTCCTTTTTATGTTTGAGGCTTATCGCATTGCTGTCTCGTGAATTAGTCTAACCTTCGTTAAGGCTCTAGACGTGGCAGAGTTATCAACTTCTTCACTTTATCAGATCTGCATACCACAATTCCATATACACCCTTTCTGAGTACCGCGCATTTTGTTATTTTTTTTCGTCGAGATTTTGGCAGGTTGCTGCCCTTCACAGGAAACTAGAACTTTTCTACTAATTTTTCCAGCTGTTCCATGGAACCAAAATTGTCAAATCACCCGCTTCTCATGAGAACAGCCGGCGAAATCCATCATGAGTTCTTTTTCTGTGAATGACCACACCGAATACATCCCTCGGAGTGTATATGTCGTAGGCGGGCAACAAGCATTTGCATGGGGCTGTCAGGTGGAGGCGCGGTAGGTAGGGGCAGAATGCCCTTGTTGAGCCTCATTTGGTCGGAAAGGCGTTGTCGTCACCGTATCCTGCAGAATTGAAAAAAAAAAAAAAAAAAAGAAAACGCATCGAAAAAAATTTGCACGTGATTTCGTACCCGAGTTGTGACGCAAATGTTCTTTGTGCAGCGTTGAGGGTGGTGATGTCATTTCGTTTCTCGCTTAACATCCACCGGCCAGTCAAGTTGGAGGCTAGTTTGCGACAGGGGTCCGAACCGAGGACATATGAACCTGCAAGTATATGCCGTTGATTGTAAGTGTAGATGTCCATCGAGGAGCGACAAATGCTGCGTCTACCTTTCCTCATAAACAGAACCAATTAAAGACATTTCAGGCTTTGCCAAACTCTATGCCAGTCTCCGAGTGCCAAAAAAATTGCGGAATGAAAAGGCAGTGTTAAAGGAGCTATCACATCTACTCTTAAAGCGAATTAAGCGTCCTCTATTATTTTTATTTTTTTTGTCACGTTTGCTGCCAAATAGAAATGGCCTTTATGGTGTTCGAAATTTTTGTACCGGGCAACGTATATCTTTGTTGATTCAAGAGGCACAGCTGCGGGTGCTCCATTTTATGCATCCTAACATTCATGCACCTTCTTCTCTATTAATATACAAAGCTATTAAGCAACAGGTATAAATATTTCAAAATAAGCGTCTTTACCTCATATAATTGTCACACATGGTGACCAGAGGCAAGAAAGGGAGGCAGTGTCAACTTTTCTTCTAAGTAACTACTTTGGATAGCTGGCTGATATAACAGCAAGAACTTAGCTCGATTCGGTGCTATGACGCTTTTTATTATTGTCAGTGGTAGCTGGAAAATTTTTCTGTGCCATTTCTGAAATTTTGCCGTGAGTTCTCACTGACTTGTTCTTTTTTCTTTTTGTTTAAATAAGACCGAGCATTCTGCGCGCGCGTCGATTCTTGCCAATTTTGCCGGTTCGAACCATGTTAAAGCACTGACTGAGGGAATTGCCTATGCTCGCGCGATATTACTAAATAACTGTGAGGCTTTACTTGCCGCCTTTCAAGTAGATCAACTTTGTTTTTTCAATGATATTTCTGTTAATTTTTCTTTCATTCACTTGGGGAGCAATGTTGTTTATTATTATCATTTCCTGCTTCTGTCACTTTTTTGGTTAAAGTGCAATTAAAACAGGCACTTTTTCTATAAAGTGTACTTTTGGAAGAGCGTGATGATCTTTTTTTTTTTTTTTTTTGTTCTTGAGAAGTGAGTGTCAAATGAGCAAAAAGAAAACACTTGAAAATGGTTTCTCCGTTTTATATGAATCAATGCGTAAAGCAGGCCACCAGCGGCCTTCTCTCTTCTTTCCTTCTCCACCAATGGTCGAATCACCCGGCCGCTTCGATGGAGCCAGCACTGCTCACACCTCATTTCGTCTCACCTGTTTTCCTCTCCCTCGTAATACACTCTGTTGCTTTAACGGATCAACAATTATGCCTTCTCCGCACCGCATGTCCTGGTTCACTTCCTCTTCTTCATTTCAGCTTGTGAGTCTGTGATGTGCAGCTCTTTCGACCTTTTAACTTTACGCCTAATTTATTATTTTTTTTTTTTTCACATCGTCCTACTGTGCCCTGGATTCAGTTTCGAGCTTTTCGTTATTCTGGAAGTTTCTGTGCCAGAGCTGAATATACTGCCACAATTTGTTATATACTTTTCTTTCCAAGGATATCGGTAAGCCGCTATTCATAACTGAAGTAAAAGTGCCCGCCGAGAGCAATCCAACCCACACAAACAGGTACAAAAAGTGCGAATACTACGTGTACACTTTCAGAGATATCGTTTTTCCATTGAGTCTCCGCGTATTTTTCCTTCGCCAGCACGCGATGGGGTCACGCAATAGCCGCGTCCGTCTCAATAACTCCCGGACTTTAGGATTCCCAGTGACGGCTCTCCCTCGCCCTTATTAGCATGCGTCTCGGTTCCGCGCCGGAGTTTACGGCGCTGCATCGGGGCCAAGGATCGCCGCGCGAGCGAAGCGATCTCCGATATTCGGGGCGGCGCGCGCGCGAAAAGGGACGCCTCCAGAAAACACCTGCCGCGCGCACACTGGAGCAGCAGGAGAACCATGAGCCGCGGCGCACCAGCGGCAGGCGCTACACCTCACGATGTGTGCAGTTGACCACCTGCAACGGCCACATCCTCCTCCAGCCTCTACGCTTGCGTCAAATTTACATGTTTACGCCGGCCTGTGTAATCCCCACGAAGGACGGAACGGTATTCAGGAGGAAACGGGGGGAAGAAGAGGCGGCTGAGTGTCGCCTCCCCTCCGGCGCTGTGCCGATGGTGCCCAGTCGCATACCTCAGCTCGCATATACAGCGCATCCGGCGCTGTAGACGGACGCATGCCAGAGTCGCGCGCTGCGTGCGCTGCGCGTTCATGACCTTGGCGACGACACTCGCTGGCCAGCCTCGTGTCGCGGGAGGAAGCCCTTGGGCCCAGCCCGCGTCGGAAGAGACTCCGATGCGCGTGTTTTACATATGCCCGCGGGCCTTTTGTTGGACTGCATTCCTCCGAAGCATTAAAGCGTAATTCCGCGAGTGTGAGCGAGCGCTGGAATTGCGAGAGGTGCTAGAGCGAATGTAAAAGCAGGTTAGCGATAAACCCGAAGATTAATATGAAGTGGTATGGCTCCTTAGCCAACATTCTTTGCTGACGGGTAGATTTTCTTTCGCCTATATTTTCCCATAACTTGCAGTGATGGCGATGCAAAACCTGGTGTGAGCTGCGACAGGCGTTTGAGTATATATACGTAGCATCTGTCCCTCCTCTTGCCTCTGATGACGAGTGTTATGATCAAATGAATAATTTGTATGATCAAGACATGATTATAGATCAGTTTTGTTAAGTGCATAACGCGTACGTGAGTGAATGCGCAAAATGACACCAATGAAAACTTGATCGCCACCAATTATTAATCTGCTATAGCGTATAGAGTAGGAGGTGAGTGGCAATTTTCACTACCTACAGAGGGCGCCTCAGTTTATTCAATACGGTGGCGATACGGAGGACTACTTCTGAGCGTAGCATAAGTAGAAATGGGCCTGCTTTAAAATTTTACGGCAGCCTGGTGCCTACAACGCGTCAAAATTGGAGGCCATATCACGAAAGAAAAAGAAAATGTCCGTCGGCGGTGTTCTCTGGATCCCCCGAGGACCACATGACACCTCCCACGGTTCGCAGGCGGAAGGATGAAGGGAGTGGAATCGCCTTATCCGGAAGACGGCTGCCGTGGACGGTACGGAAAGCACGTCAGCGGCAGACGGCAAATCTTGATTCAAGTGGAAAACAAGTAGATGCACGCAGATTAAAAGAAGTTCAACAAATACTATGCGTAATAAAGGTGGGAGTAAGGAAATGTGCATCTTGTGTCGGTCATGCGGAGGGGTGTGAAAGTCAAAGCCTCGCATCGCCGTCGAATTGGCCCATCGATTACCGGTGCCGGTGCGTTTTTGTTGCTGATTCTAGTGACTTCGTGCAAATTAGTATTTTCTACATTTTTTGCATTTAGCAGGACATAAAAACGGGATTCGGACACTGCCATGCAGCTTCTGCCAAGAGCAACCTGGAAACTTTTTTGCCAGTATCTCATGAGTTTTAAATGCAAAATCTGCCCCCGCTTTTCAATTCTGTGCTCACGAATTTTATTGATCGCGTGCAACTTTGGTTACAAGCATAGATTTCTAATCGCTCATGCAGGTGGAAATCGGGAACAATAGGAGATGCCTTCACCACACTGCATTCAAATGCGAGGGCGTCACATGTCCTGTCTTGCACGAAATTTGCCTTAGACGTTGTTGGCATTGTAATGGAAAAATCACAGTCATGCGTAATTAGAACTGCTAATTGAGTCAATAGTGATCGGAAGGTGACATGGCCGGGCACTGATCGGTATGTTAGTTATATGACGTCCCATGACAGCTGTCATCTCGCAGCAGCCGTCCTTTGAGCTCCTTGTCCATGAGCAACAGATGGAAAGCGCGTAACGAGTGTAAGGTCAATTTTAATTTATGTTTCCGTCCAATTCCAACGGTTCGTATCATCCACCCGCTTGCGTGCACATTTCCAGTCACCAGTGAAGGGCCCGCCATGGTGGCTCTGTGGTTAGGGTGCTCGAACCGGGGGAGAACGAAGGTTCAATTTCACCGCGGTGGCTGCGTTTCGGTGGAGGCGAAATGCAAAGCGCCCGTGTAGTGTGCAGTGTCAGTTCGTGGTAAAGAACCCCGGATGATCATAATAATCCGGAGCCCTCAACTGCGGCCTTCCTCATAGCCTAAGTGGTTTCGGGATGTTAAACCCCATGCTAAACCAGATTAAATTACTACTGAAATCAGTGTGTGACAATAACGAAGTGCAAAAAACAATTGTAATGAAACAGAGTACGAGAAAAAAAAGAATTTGAACCCCCTCCCTCCCCGCGAATAACAACCACCCTACACGCGCGCCATAATAAGGCCTGCTATTACAGTGGTAGGCAAAAAATATGTCCACTTAGGACAGGTAATAACCGCAGATCTGTACTATGAAAGGAAAATAACTGGATGAATAAATTTGAGATGGAGCGCACTTGGCAATTTCTCGCAGATTATGACTAGCAGCTTACCGGTATCGCACAAGAGGAAATTGTATACAACAATTGCATCTTACCTGTTCTCACCTCTGGGGCTGAAACGTGAAGGGTAACAAATAAGGTTCTAAGGACAACGCAGAGGGCCATGGAACGAAAAATGGTAGGGTAATTGTTAAGAGATAGGAAGCGTGCAGAGTGGGTCGGATAAATAACTCAAATTAATGACATTCTAGTGGAAATCAAGAAGAAATGGGCATCGGCAGGACATGCAGTGCAAGGAGAGGATAACCGATGGTCGCTTAGGGTAACAAACTGGATTTCAAGGGAAGGAAAGCGTAGCAGGGGGCGGCAGAAAGTTAGATGGCCGAATCATGGTTAAAAAGATTGCAGGGGTCAAGTGGATGCAGCTAGTACAGGAGCGAATTAACTAAATGAATATGGGAGAGGCCTTCGCCCTGAAGTGGGTATAGTCCGGCTGATGATGATGATGATGATGATGATTACAGGGACATTTATGCACAAAATTCTTCGCTCCTCCATTAGTCGTGTGTGCTCAGCAATGGTTGCGTACAAAATAGCACCTCGTGTTTACGTAGGTCCATGCAAATCATGTTTCCACAAGTAGAGTCTTGGTGTCCAGTAACGTATGCGCTATCACGGTCCCGCAAGAGCACAGCGTGCGAACCTTCTCTTCCCTTGCTCTCTCCGTAATGCTGACACCAGAAAGCTCGCGCAAATAAACACCCTCTTTCATCTCGTGAGTGAGAGAAAAACCACGCAGAAGTGCTCCTAATATATATTTTCAGAGAAAAGCTTGGACAATAACATGTCGGTGAACCATCGAAGCAACGAAGCAAACGGCGTGGTTAGGCGCGACGATCCTCCTCAGACTAGTCTGGGGCGCCGCCGCGGCGTGGCGTCGTTCTCTTGAAAAGTGCTAACCGAGTGAGTTCCTCACGCCGACTTGTCTGCCTTCCGTTTCAGAAATATCTTTTTCTCCTTAGATCTTGGCTGAAAAGAATAAGAGATGAACTAAAGTATGTCAGCGCAGTACCTAGTAGAGCATGCCATCTATACAAAAACGAGTACTTCGCAGTGGAGTGTTACTTATTTTCGATCTCTGAAAAAATAAGTGCCTGTTTCTGTTAATGCAGAGACTGTAACCTTCTTCCTTAGGAATGAGTAGCGACCTTCCTTAACGCTTTCCATCGGAAGTGACACGATGAACCAAAGTACACTTATTTTTTCTTTCCGTATTTCTTTTTTTCATCTAATATAGAAGGCTTGAGTTACGCGTTTAAAGATCCCTGATATGTGACCAACCAATATCGCTTGTTCTCTAAGGCGACCGCTTGAAACAACCTGATTAACGCACGACCCCCAAACAGCTTGGAAGGAGTACCGCGACAGTAATAAATGGTAAGTCAGGGATGCGCGCTGTTCCGCTTTTAGCCTACTGAAGAGGAGAAATGTTTGGAACAATTAGAACAACTAGTCCCATCCATCAAGGTGTATCGCTTCTTCATGCGAAAGCATTACATCCCATTACGAGAAAAAAAAAAACAGTGACGTTAACCCATAGTGCTCGCAAGATGGACATAAAACTCCCAGCAATGACAAGAACAATAAGGCGACGTCAAGCGACCGTATGACGCCCGGATCAGGCATAGCACCCATGATGCATCCCGGAATGCATCCAAGCCCATATCAAAGGTCGAGCCCACCACCACTTCAAGCACCAATCCTGTACATATCTTCATCTACAACATATGCGCACCAGTGGCAAACCTCCACGCAATGACTGTTTCCCTGACTCTCGTACAAAACTGTGAAGCAGTCGTGTTACAGCAATCTAGGTGTTGTCATACGATTACTCTTTGCATATAAATTACATCTGCAAGTCAAGTGGGAGGCTAGCTCACGACAGGGATTCAAACTGACGACATAATGCATTACACTTTTTAAGCCTTCAAACCAAGGTTTCGGTGATAACCGCTCCCAGATGCGGCGTGAAGCATGGCAGTCTATGTCGAATACGCAGACGTACACACCGAATGCAATATGAGCAGACAGAATTCGGTGTACGTCGCAAACCTCAGTCGAAGACATTTCACAATGTGGTGCTCCGCTTTGATGATTGTCATCGTCATTGTCATTATTCCTGCAATGCCTGATATGTTTTTTTCTCATTCTCCGTTTGATGCCAGCAGCACTGGCTGTTCACAACGCGTGAATCGAAATCTGTTCAATTCGGTTCAACTCCGAATCCATGCTGGTGCTTATGGCCCCACTGTAGTCGAGTACAACTCAAGTAGAATGCGGCAGATGCTTCTCGAACGATTTTCACGGCGCCGTCGTTAACCCGATCAAGACGAGGTGATCCTTCTTTCATATGCTACATCATGCGTTGTCACGTTAGCAAGTATAAGGGGGCATTTGCTCGGCTATTTGGCCCACGGGAGTCCTTTATGTAAAAAAAAAAAAAAAAAAAGGCTTTTTTTTTCTTGAGCTGTATCCGACTACAATGGTTGGACTGAACAGCGTGTGCATCTGTTTGAAAGGAACAACCTCGCGCACGAGCCGCAGGTGCTGCCTGATGGATAGCACTGAATTAAAGCCTACATCACATAACATGATATGTCAAGCATAAATTTTGAAAATATATTTCCTAAAACAAGTTAAAGGTTATCGTTGTAGTTCGCCGTGTCTTGTGGCGTTGGTGGCGTGGCGTAGTGTGGTGTGCATCCGTTAAAGTTCGGCGTTTCGGTATGCCGTGCAGAGCCGCACCATCGATTACACATCAATAGCACTCGAGTCCTGTAATCGAGAGTCCAGTGCAGGTCGTTAACTGGTTCGGCTAGCGGTGCTTAACTTTTGTTACCAGTTAATCATCGTCAGACAACGCTTTGTCGAGACTGTGCGAGAGCGTTGCCTTCGACCCCGCCAGCTCCGCCTGCAAAGCGGTCATGTATCAAAGGCGTTCGTCTTTAAAAGGCCATTTAGAGTCGAGCGAATGTCAATAGGCATTCTTCTTTTCATAAGGTACCGAAACATCCGGAGCGCTTAATCTCTCGGAAGCGCACTCATTTCTGTCGCAAGCAACCTTTGACTCGGATTTGCATCCCTCCTCCTTCTCCACTGTCCGGCGCCACGCCGTCGCGTTATGGGAGGACAGGAAACAAAGGAGATGCTCTGGCCGGTCTGTGGGGCACGCGGTCACGGCGAGCGAACGGCCGCACCTGTTGCGGGTTCGCTTCACTTCGTCAATATTCATGTATGCGCGCTTAAAAGCGGCCCTTGTTGTGCTCTGGAGGCTGCACACGGGCGAAGGGAAATACAAGCGATGCGTTTTCGTCTTCCTTGTGGCGCCCCGTAAAAGACACTCGAACGCCTTCTTCCTGCCATCTAAAGCCGTCAGAGAGTCGGAATCAGCCTCGCTTTCTCTGTAGTGGTCGGCTTAGTCCGTCAGTAGGGCGAAATATCCCTTTGTAAAGTGTGAGTGGGCGAAGTCTTTTTGCTTGCGTTCTTCACTTTATTGATGCGAGGGGCAATGCTTGAACTCCGTTCTACGTTCTTCTGCTCTACTTAAGCTCTGCTCAAGTGATGTGCGTCCGTTCCATGAAGCTACGCTGCGAATTATTAGTCAAAATCACAAATTTCTGTTTCTAAGAACGTGCAGTAGATGAAGAAGTGAGGGGTGAGGGTGGAGGGTGGAGGCGAAGCAGTGATAGCTGGGAATCACTCAAATGAAGTGACGGAGAAGCTCTTCACAGAGACATTTTTTAGGCCAATTTTTATAAATTGTTGCTTTTCTGTATAAGATATACGTTTAATTAACTTCAAGCGAGCCCGAACTCGGAAGCAGTTCTCAAAGCGCAAAAGGAGCGCAAAATAAACAATGATGATAAAGGCCTCAGTAGAATAATAAAAGTTCACTTCCCCTTTTCTTTTTTTTTTTTTTTTTTTCATTTCGATAAAGGACCTAAGCGGTTGCCCGTTAAACACGTAATAAGGCGCTCTGCTGGACTACCCTTAAGAGCATTTGCTTATTCTACCCTTTCCTGTCCTACACTTGACGCCTGCGCCGATGCCAGGGCGTCAAACATGGCTGTGTTGCGAAATAAATGAGATTTAAAAGCCGATTTCTACCATCCTATATTATGTTTATTTTTTATCAATGGTAAGGCAACAGTAAGGTATAAAAAACATTACACAACGCCCAGCCTGGATTAACATAAGGCCAAATTCACAGTTTTCCGAGATTTCTTAACTAACTCTAATTACAATTAACTCAACATGCACAGAATGATGTATTTTATCCCCTCGTTATGCCTGTAACACTATTTTCCACCATTGCCTTTTGTTTGAAGATACTTTACCTGTTTTTTCAGAGCCCAACGATGCATGCCACTTTTTGCGCCAATGCGTTCCTCACGATATCGCATTACCATCAGTACCGTAAATCGTCACACTAAGAGATTTTTTTTAAATTCTAGTTACCGATTAGGGACGCGAAAATAAACGCTTCCTACGGGCACTTTGGCGCCAGAAATTATTATCATTTTTATATGTCAGTGTGCGACACTTGTCATATAGATTTGTCATTGTGTTCCGATGAGTTATTTGATCTGACCTCAATGCGACAAAACCCAAGGTAGCGATAAATACATAAGAGATCCAGCTTCTCCCGGCAGGTCCTCTGACCGGAAGCAGCAGCTTCCTGAGAGGCTACTGTTCAATATTATAAAAGCAGTGCTAAGAACATGACGAAAAAGGGCGAAAAGGGGTGAGAACGGTGATGATCTCAACAACTGCGAGCTCCGGAAATCTGAACTTGATTCTCCGTCAACAGAAGGCTATTGCTCATTGCCATCAACGCTTTTCACGCTCGCAACAGACAAGGAAGGTAAAGTATTTTGAAATGTTTTGTTTATAATATATGAAGCTGCGTATTGGTTGCGGTGCTGGGAAGTACTGGCACGATACGGGGAGACGCAAAGACGCAATAAATTTTGCTGCAATTGAGCTGTCATCCTTGACCCCACCGCAACCATGAAACACTCCGCCGCGTTCATCCGCTACACACGCTTGTCTGTCTGAAACAATGACCTGCGCATGAAAACCAATTGATCTGCTTGGTACATTTGACCTGCAAGAGTCACTCGCTGTCTCAACTAGGGTAAATTCAGGGATGCTCAGCACTTCTATGTCGCAATAAAAGAGCAACCGTTCTAAAATCGTTTTTACAGTTCATTCAGGTAAGTGCGCGCCCCTTTAAAGACATTGCAAGAAAATTATAGTATTGTAGCCTTTCGACTGTTCTTCACAGGGCGTACCTATAGGGAAGGTACTATGAAGCATCGTGGAGCTTAAATGGTTTTTTCCGTGAAGAATAATCAACTGACAAAACCCCAAGAACGACAAAACGAGATGAAAGTTATGAGAAAATAATACCTCTATATCAGTGTGCAAGAAATATAATTGTGGCGTTCCCTTTAAAACATGTTTTTATACACACGCGCTGAACTTCTTACGCGGGCTGAGGCCGTTCTTTGAGGGGTATTTGCTGACTCATTCTCAAGTTGTTGCGGACTACAGACTTTTGTTCTTTGGTAGGGTAGGCAGCACTGTTGGCTAAAATGCGCCACTGAAGTGCGTTTGTTTTCACATCTGCACCGCATTACTGAGTCCAGAGAGAGATTCATAAAACATTGTTTCCTTAGTGGTTTCGAGGGGCATATTTGTGTTGCGTTGTGTTGGGTTTTATGACGCATAAGCAACTAAGGCTATCATGCGCCAAGAGCAAGGTTGCAATGTGTAATGTTCCACACAGACTGCCACTTCATGACTGCAGCATGGTACTGTTGGCTACGGGCCGCACTCTCCTATCACGAAGCCTGATTACGGAAAAGCAGACCACAGTAGAACAGTCTTACCCTCACCCATTAGTGTACATTCGTAGCCATAAATCAATAAGCATCGAAAAGCTCCAGGCGGTACGTGCCAGCGTACACACTGCTGCAAGAGCATTGTAATGTTTTTTTTGCTGAAATCCACCCAAACTCCGCTTTGTGACTCACTTATCTAGAATGTATGCAACGACGTGCAATTCATTCTAGGTTATTCGATATTATCGTAGGTGTTTTCCTCGCCTTATCTCGAAATTTTCCGTCGGCTCTAGATTCAACGCGGCCTAGTGCGGCGATTTTTCTGTTCCGAGACCATTGCCGGGTACGTTTGTTTTTATCACAGCCGCCGAGTTGTTCATTCTTTAGTGGGTGCATTTCAGCCCATATAATTCGTTTCAGCGGCACTGTTCACCTGTTGTGCCCGGCTTTGCCAGCCCCACGTTACACTATCAAGGACACCATTGTCCGGGCTGCTTGTGCAAATAACAGTTCGTGATTGATAGAATTCACTTCAAATAGTGTACGCCGCGGGCTATCACGACTGCCAAAGTGACGAGCCGGCCATGAACGCTTCCTGCGTGCGAAATTGTTGAATGGTTCTGTCCTTGATTAACTGGCACGACCCGCAATTTCCTCTTCACCGCGAGCAAACTGTCATTCTTTTTCCCTTATAGCTGTTTGTGTGCATTTATTTTACATTCGTGGGAATGTGCAAGCAGCACTGGAAAGTAGACATATTTTCACGTAGTCGAAGACGCCTAAAACGACGAACGGGCACTTCCTCCTGTCTTCTTTTGTTCTGAAGCCCGCTTCCGTTCGGTCGTGCATTTTAACGTTCGCACGAGAGACAGCTCCCACGCAGCATTTCGCCGCCTGTCCAGGATGCCGCATTCTTTCGTCATCTTTATTCTTGGAGTCCGTCTCCGCCGTTCCTTTTCGTCACATTCCGTGCCGCATCTTTTCGTTTGTTTTCTTTACTTTCTTTATCTTCTTACTCCTCTTACTTTCTCTTGCCCGGTTGTTTGTTTTGCCTCGTGTAAGCCAAGAAGCACGATCCCCGCGTGTGCAGTAGTACGTCATTCTGGGCTGCCACCGTGAGATCCGTCACGCGACTCGCGTCGTGATCTCGGTGGCGCAATATAGCGCCGCTTTGTAGGCCCCTGTTACGTGTACCGGCCACACGCAGCACTCATGCCTCGCAATCCCATGCAACGCTTCAAACGGAAGGAAGACAGCAGTGAGATGTTTTTCATTCTTTTTTCTTTCTTTTTTTTTTTTTTTTTTTGCTCTCTCCTGGTTTGTTTAACGCGCTCTGGCTCCTCGCGTCAGCCTTAGTGGTTTGGTTGGAAAGAAACTTCCTTCCTGTATTTCTTTTTTTTTTTTCTACGAAGGGAAACTTTTGGGCACGTGTACGAAGCGAGCAGTAAGGAGTTCGTGAGGGCGAATCGCAGCTTGCATGCTTTAAGCGCTAAAGCTGGAATGTGTTGAAATCCCTGAGAATAATCGTTTTGTTACGTAACCACACATTCGCAAGGAAAAAAAAAAAAATGTACCAGCTTCAGTCGTACCTTTTCTCGTGTGTAAGCATAACGCAGTTTGAGGCAATAATCATTCAGCAAGAAGTAAAACTAAAGACAGCAGCACAGATATTCCCATTAATATTAACCGTATCAAAGCCGGAATTACAAGGGGCAGCGACCCACTGTGGGGGTGCAGTGGTTACGGCGCTCGACTGTTGTGTCCAGGATGCGGGATCGAATGATGAACGCTTTTCGATGGGAGAGAAAGGCTAGGCGCCTGTGTGCTCTTCGATGTCAGTGCATATCATAGCACCCCAGGCGGTTGAAATTACCGGAGCCTTCCACTATTGCGTCTCATAGCTTGAGTCGCTTTGGGACGTACGTTAATCCCCAGAAACAAAACCAAACCAAACAAGGGGCAACGCTGAAAAAGGTTTTAAAAATCGGGCCGCTGGAGACAACATATGTTTTGTGCACTCAATTTGAATATTAAATTGCATTGTGCTCGACTGGTAATAAGTCTTTTGAAAAGGAAGAGAGTCCAGCAAAGGCTTGTTGCCGGACTACTACATTTTGTACCGTTACCAGTGAGTTACATCGGATAATACGGACGCTGACTAGCCAACATCAAGGACACAGTGCCTTGATAGATCGTCATCGAGGCACTTACTGCATATACCACGGGCCACGTTTGAATGTCCTCCAACGCAGCACGCTCGATTATCTCAGAAATGTTCTCAGCGCTCTCCAGCGGAAGCCAGGCAGAAGCCCCCATCGTACGTGGTTCACACAGGTCGCGATGCCAAGCGTTTAAGTGACGAGCGAAGGCCGAGGCGTTGTCGAGGGGACACTGCACACAAAGGCTGCCGGATTGCGACTCTATCGCGCCGACTTGCTTAGCGCGTGGCTGAAAAAAAAAAAGAGGAATTCTTATTCAGCTTTAGCGAGCGAAAGCGAGGCTTTAACGATGTTGCCTGAGTTAGCTTTGGAGAAAGGTTTTGTCGCGTACAAGCTGTGTTAGGAAGTCAGATACTGTATAGCGGTACTATATAATGATTTAAGCCTAAGGTAGCGAAGGGTCTAAACTCTGTCTATAGTTAGCTGAAGGCATCTATACCCAATGTTCGTGATCATAACCGAGGGTGCCCGTGCAGTCTCCCTTATTATCAGATCCTCGTTTGTATGCTAGCATATTTGAATTCAATTTGTGTGTGTGTGTGTGTGTGTGTGTGTGTGTGTGTGTGT
>JAJIZL010040965.1:0-16974 GCA_023969395.1 Amblyomma maculatum
CCGTTTCAAAGGGGACGCTCCTATATTCCATCCATCCATCCATCGCATCAGGAGTCCTGCCCATCGCTCCTCCGATTGCACGTGGCTACCGGAAACGGACGGACTGGCGACAGCGGGAGCTCCCGAAGCATCAAATAGATGAGTTCGTTCTTTTATTAACTTTATTTCTTTTTCAGCTAGTTAGGCTAGGTGCAGCCTAAAGAATAGATTTTAGCTCTTGGTCCTAGCGGCCTGGTTTTTCGTGCCGGCAGCTAGGTTTTCTTGGCGTTCATTGTTTAGCTACCTTGTTTAGATAAATATTTTTCTTTCTAGGCTATTGGCATTCGCAGATTTGGTTTTTAACGCGCGTTTGCTAGTCGTTTCTTGTGTCTTCTTTTGGCAATTTGTATATTCTAAGAATTCGTAACAGTTATAGTTCAGTCGATGAGCGTTTAAGATGTGCAATCAAAAGAAGGTAAAGTGTACTCAGTCTGAGGCGCAGGTTAATCTCAAAGAAACGCGTTTTGATTCTGTAAGTGAAGCGGAAGGCAGCGACTTTTTGTGTCGGTGTTGCGTACTGAATGCACGTCTAGATAGATTTGATCAAGAAAGGGGCAGTTTAGTGTCTCGTGTGGAGGATTTAGAAAATGACGTACGTTTGCTAAGGATGGAAAATCAGAAACTGCTTGGACAGCTTACTCAGATTGAAAAGAAAGGGGCCGACTTTGTCCTTGGAACCAACAAGGACGAACATTCCAATGCGGGCCACGTAGCTGGGGCCAGCACTGGCATGGATGGCATAAGCAAAGTAGGTCAGGCGGATCCGAACCGTCAGAGTTATTTAGAAGCAGCTAAGACGCCGGAAAAAAAGGAAGAAGTAAGGAAGAATGAAAATCCCAGAGATAAGGACACAGATAACCGAAAGCAGGAGCCAAAAGTTGGGAGAGGGAGAGAGAAGGCCCAGGTGCTTATCGCCGGAGATTCTAACATGAGGAGGTGCAAGCGAGATATCTTGGAACGTGTAAGGGGTGATATGAGAGTGTTGGCTGGAGCCTTCCCAGGGAGAACAATGAGGGATGTACTAAAAGAGAGTAAAAATAGGCTATTGAAGGATTCCGCAGAGCGCAGTATGGTAATAGTAGCCGCGGGTCTAAACGATGTCCTAAATGGTGACGCTGCAGGAGTGGTGGAAAGTTTAGCTAAGGGAGTTGACGAGATCAGGGAGATAGCACAGCAGACGCAGATAGTTGTATGCACAGTACCAGAGGTGCTAGGATTGAACGGAAAGATGAAAAAGGACGTGGTGACAGTTAATCAGGACATAAGTGTGTTAAGCCTGGAGAAGCGTTTCGAAGTGGTTGAGGTAAACAGGGAGGTACATAAAGCAGGTTTTGGTAGGGCTTTTCAGCGAGATGGCATTCATTTTAACAGAAAGGTCGGTGCAGAGATCGGCTGGCGCTTGGCAGGCAGGGCTGTAGTTTTTTTGGGGGTCCGCGAGGACTCCGTGCACAGAGGTAGTTAGAAGTGAAGCAGAAGAAAGTGCAATAATGGAGGCTGAGCCCCCAAAAATGGCAAAGAGTAGGTCGAGAAAGAAAAGTACAAAAAAGAAATTTAACACTAGGATCAGCTACATAAACATGCAAGGAGGTAGAAAAAGAGCGAAATGGCTAGAGATAGAACAGCAGTTGAAGGATGGCAAAATAGGGGTGTGCGCTCTTTGCGAGACTCATCTCAGGGATCTAGAAGATCCGCCGTTTATAGAAGGCTACGTCTGGGAAGGGTGCAACAGAACGAGAACGGAAAGAAAGGGTGGAGGGGTAGGTATGTTGATACACCAGGGGAACAAATTGGCAAAGAAATAAATCATCTTGTAAAGAACATATCTGGGTTTCAGGAACCATTGCCGGCATAAGGACATGGCTAGGGGTAGTTTATTTAGGAACAGGACATCAATGCAGGCAAGAAAACAGGGATCTTGTTGAATGTCTCAGTGGCGATATAAGCCAGTTTGGAAACGGGGCCAATATTATTCTGCTAGGGGACATGAACGGCCACATCGACGATCTGGATGGATACACGGATTGTAACGGGAAGCTAATGCTAGATTTCTGCGAGCGACACGATCTAGGTATAGTAAATAGAGAAACAAAATGTGAAAACCAAATCACGTGGGAATTCCGCAACAGGCAGACGACCATTGACTATTGTCTAATGTCGCAGGAAATTTATAGCAAGGTCACAAAAATGGAAATAGACGAAGAAGGGGAGTGTAGTCTGGGAAGTGATCATAAACGTATTAGTCTGCAGATGGGGCCCTTGATGAAAAGAGAAATGGAACTTAGACAAAACGTAAACACAAAATTAAACGACGATCGAATAGCGCAGATAGCAGCAGACATAGAGGAAGCAATAGAGACAAGCCCCATGGAAGGCTTGGATTATGAACAGGTAGAACTACTCATAAGGAATAAAATTCAGGAGGTTAAAGTAGCAAACCGCTGGAATGGAAAGAGGAAGCCACGGAGCTGGTGGAATAAGGAAATCAGGGAAGCTATTGAATCAGGGAAGCTGCTTCAAGGGAACACCGAATGGCAAAGAAAGCACAGGCTTCTCAGGAGGAAATCGACCAAAAATGGGAATCATATCAACAAACGAAACTTCAAGTGCAGGCCCTCGTCCAAAGTAAAATAAGACAGTCCACCGATCGCTGGATGGCTGATATACACAATGCCTCTAGAGGCGGAGCAGGAAAATTCTGGAACCATATAAGCTGGCTAGGGAAGAAGAATCAAAGAAAGCAAGATCGGATTCAAGATAACGAGGGAAATTGTTTAAAGGGAGACAACGCAGTGAACTACATTACATCAGTTATAGCCGAGTCATTTAAGAACGACGATGGGGTAACCTCCGCAAATCAGGAAGCAACACAAGGTAGCAGAATACAAAGCACCTTCGAACTGACCAATCTAAACTGGAAAAAGGCAGAAAAAAGTATTCCTAAAAACACATCTACAGGAATAAATGGAATTCCGATCAAGCTGATTAATGAACTCGGTCCAAAAAGTAAGGAAACGTTGTTAAAAGCTTTGGAAACAGTCATAGCGAATAAGCAAATTCCGGACAGCTGGCGGCAGAGTAAAATGAATTTGATTTATAAAGGGAAAGGAGAAAGGATGCAAATAAAATCCTACAGGCCGATTACCATAACATCTGTAATGTACAGATAAGCCATGCAGGCGGTGAAATTAAAGGTGCAAGCATGGGTTGAAAGTAGCAAGATACTCGGAGAACTTCTAACGGCTTTAGAAATGGTAGGCGCTTAGATGATTGCCTGTTCGTGCTTACCCAATGCATCGAAATATCTAGAGTGGAAAATAGACCTTTGTATTTGGCCTTCCTGGACATAAACCGGGCGTACGAAAACGTAAGCAGGGAACTCCTGTGGAACATATTAAAACAAGAATGTATCGGTTATGAGATAATAGAGTTCCTACAGGAAATATACCGGGATAACAAAGTAGAAATTACGTGGGAAATAATAAGAAGTACAGGGGATGTCAAAGTATGCAAAGGATTAAGACAAGGCTGTCCTCTATCCCCGGTGCTGTTCAGGCTTTATATGATAAACCTGGAACGGAGGATACATGACAGTAACCAAGGTTTTAACCTGTCATACAGATTAGGTGGAAAGGCGGTAGAGCAGCGCCTCCCCGGTTTGATGTATGCAGACGATATTGTGCTGCTAGCTGAGAGTCTGGAAGAATTGCAAACTCTAGTTAAGTATTGCGGAGACGAAGGGGACGCTCTAGGCTTCAGTTTCAGCGCAGTTAAGTCGGGTCTGATGATTTTCAACGGCTCAATTGATCAGGGTCTTAAAATTCAATGCCTTGAAATACCTAGAGTAGCAGAATATAAATATTTGGGGGTATGGGTAAACGAAGGATTGGCATAGATTGGAAAGCATGAGCAATCACTTTAGGCCAAAGGGCGAAGGAATGCCGGGATAATGAAGCATAAGGCATTGTGGGGATACAATAGGTATGAGGTATTGAGGGGTATTTGGAAAGGAGTTATGGTGGCCGGACTTACTTTCGGAAATGCGGTTTTGTGCCTACAATCAGAGGTACAGTCGACATTAGAAACAAATCAGAGATCCGTTGGACGATTAGCACTAGGTGCCCACTGCAAAACTACAAATGAGGCGGTACAGGGAGATATGGGCTGGGCATCTTTTGAAGTACGGGAAGCTCAGAGTAAAATATTATATGAGGAACGCCTGAGGAAACTGGACAGTAACAGATGGGCAGCTAAGGTATTTAAATACCTGTACCTAAAAATCGTTGACTCACAATGGAGGAAAAGAACTAGGAAACTAACTAGTAAGCATGCTAGTAACAAGGACGGAGAAGTAAAGAGCATTAAGCAACAGGTGAAAAACACAGAAGGTAAAAATTGGATAAATTCGATGGAAAAAAAAAACAGTGTGTGGATATACCGAAAGTGGAAAATGCAGATCACGAAGGAAGATTTCTTTGATAACTCAAGAGGCAGTGCCCTACTTTTTGAAGCTAGATCAGGGTGCCTTAGAACACGCAGCTACAAAAAGAAGTTTAACAATGGAGATGACGCATGTGCTGTATCTGGAAACTCCAGTGAAACAATTGACCATATTATACTCGAATGCAATGGTATCCATCCGGAAGTTGATGGAGGCGCAGTCACTGTTCCTGAAGCTCTGGGGTTTAGAGATAACAGTGGCCGGGTGAATAAACCGGCGGTGGAAACTAGCAAAAAACGGCTGGAAGATTGGTGGCTTAAAAGCAGAGAAGTGACGTAATGTTTGTAATGTAGGAGCAACATTTAATAAATAGCATGATGGTTTAGTTAACCATTCTAAATCAGTAATTAAAATATATGGAGAAAAATGAGCATGATAGCTACTGCTACCACCCCGTTTCAAAGGGGACGCTCCTATATTCCATCCATCCATCCATCCACGTTTTCCCACATCCCGCAATATTGTGATTCCGACCGTACAAATTGTTCAAGTATTGTGCCTGCTTGAGTTGAAGGTTTATGTAGCACTGAGGGCACACGTTAAACGGTCTTCACAAATCAAGAAGGCACTTGTCCATTATTCTCTTCCTGTGTCTCAAGTAGCGGCGCTGTTTTTTTTAAATTTTACCATGCCCCAAATAGCTCAGATTTTCGTTCTTCTGGACAAATCAAGATGTCACTTTACTTGAAAGACGATGGGCTCCTTGATCGCTTTGCGCAGTTAACGTCAATGCATGCATTATGTACAGTCGGTTCACATGAAATAAAGAAAGAAGCTTACCAAAAAATAAAACCACCTGAGCCGGACTGTAAGTCGTGGGTATTTAGAACGTCGAAAATGATTTAAAATCGTATTGTAAAAACCAGTGCATCTGGGTCCCAACGCCCCAGTGCCGTACCTGATCATGGGCCCAGTATGACGCTGGAGGCGGGCGTTTGTGGTACGTGGTATACCCGCACGCTCCTCACTTGTGCGCTCATCACCCGGAGAAAACAAAAATGGCATTGGATAAAAAGTAAAAGCTAGAAAGTAACGAAGCACTTCAACTGCATTCAAAAAAGCTAGAAAAGTAAAAAAGATCAAATATAGGAGAAAAAATAACAACAGTACCAGCGCGCTTCGAACTTGGTACTTCGTACTCCGCAGCTTCCTGCGCTAACCACTCGGTCGAAGCTTTTTTTTTTTCTTTATTGCCTGACTTTTACAAGGCAACGAAAACATACACAAGACAATGATATAATAAGCCTGCCAGGGGCTGGCTTAGTCATTCAAAAATTCTTTTCGAGCCATCAAAAGTTCTGCCTTTGGCAACCACTCAGGACTATCATCGACAAACTTCACAATCTCGATAAACCAATGGAGAGCCTCGCGGAAAAAAATTGGTGCAGGACGTGCATCAAGATCACAGTGATATCCTGCCATGCGTGAACTCCATATACTGTGGAGGCCCAATAGCATCAATGAGTTATTTGGAACCCCCTCCTCATTTTGCGTGGGTAAGTACCGTATTCGGCAAGGATTAATGCGTAAATCTTTATGGTTCTTCGAAGTACACCCCAAAAATAAGTTCCTCCCTAACAGTAAAGTACATGAATTATTGTTTCTGGCTGTTTACAAATTAGGCAATGTGTACCCAAGGAAGAAATAAACCTTTTTCTTGCAAAAACGGTTTGACTGGCAAAGTTCCAGTGTGAAACTTAAAAAGAAAGTTTTAGCCGCTGCCGGCACCTTTATTCTCTTTACCCTCTGCAGTACAATCCTGCCAGGGCCTCCCCTGAAAGCCCCATAGATGGGCATCGGAAGATCAACGGCGTACAATTCTTTGTGCAACTTTTTTTTTCACAGTTGATGAAAATTCTTTTGAAAAACTCTCAGAAAGAAATCGCACACTTTGAACATCTTCTCTAAAGTAACCAAAAGTACCTCCCATGTAACATTCGGTTGGCACAACAAAATCTGGCAAGTTCTTTTTTCCTGTATTGCCGGTCAACAAAGTACATACAGGCCTAGTAATCGCTAGCCTATCCTTGACGTAAGCGATGTATTAAAACTTTTTCACTGTGGTCAATGCGTCAATCACATTTATTCACTGAGGCTTGCGGAAAACATCGCAGAGAAATGTGAAACCTTCAATGAAGCTGTTTATGAACGATGGTACATTTTCTTAGGCGTTCCTAAATGTCATTCGCATTTTCCAAATGCTGTGGCCTCTTACAAGGCTAGAAACTGGATGCGGTAAGGATTAATCGGTAGTTCTTTCTTAAAGTTCTTTGTAATATATCCGAGTGAAAACCTGGATCCCTACTATCTATAAAAATGTGCTCGAGGGTCTCTGCTTTTTTACAGAATGTTGAGTTGAGGGTCGGATGTACAAATATACCTTTATCATTAAGCCACGTTTTGACGGGATGGGTACCAGAGCGAAACTTGAAGAAAACCAATTTGATGATCGGTTTTAACGGCACCGTCCTACCTCTCTTTAGGACATCTTGTCCTGGGCCTCCACAATATATGAATCGGTATATAGGTACGGGTAAAAAAAGGTTGAGCAAGTCCTTATACAAATGTTTCATGATACATAACAAGATACTCAACATAAAAATGAGCACGTAAAATTTGTAAGGCAAAAATTTTTGGCCGGATAACTAGACACAACGAAGTCCAGCATCACGTTATCTAAGCGCATCTGCATCATTGTGCGCACCAAACGGTCTGTTTAACTGCGTAAAAAAGCAAGAAATCGTAATACAACTTGTCTGATTAATTAGTTCAAAAGACCAAGACCACCCCTTTTCATGGGATGAACGAAATTAGTGCGGCTAGTTCGCTCCCCGTTTGAGCTCCAAATAAAAACTGCGAATACTCTATGCAATTTCTGCACATTCAAGTGGATAAATATTACAGCAAATACCAAATTTTGTAACAAAACCAAATTACAGACACTTGCATGTGGGCACACCGAGAGGTATTCTGTTGCGTTGTGCCATTCCATAACTCTCTGCTGCTCTTATAATGCCCTATGGCAGCACCCAAGTACTTCGTTGGAACAGACGTCCACCGCATATTAGCAAGCAGTGCAGGTGTAATATTCCATTCACAGTGCTAGCATCCAATGCTGTTCTCCCAATTGATTTCACATCCAGTCTGTTAGCAGTAGTCACATGCAACTCGAACGACTTCTTTAATTCTTTCCCGATCTGTATAAAAAACTGCGATATCGTCAGCGTAAGAAAGTACTTTAATCTGCGTAGACTGGAGAATGAATCCGTAGACACGTTCATTATATGGCAATGATAACAGAAAAGGCACAAGATAAATAGTAAACAGCAGAGGTGAGAGCGGACAACCTTGCCGTTCTGAAGAACAGAGAGGCACACATACTGACAACTGCTTATTCAGAATGCTTCGCGTGTCACAATTTTCATAAGCCATCCGCATATCTTGCAATATCACCGAGCCAACATTTGCATGTTCTAGTATTGCGAAAAGAATTTCTATCGAAAGCCTTCGCCAGATCGAGCTGCATGATAGCTACTAGTTCTAAAAAGGCGTCACAGCATTCAAGAACATTTCTTGCAATGTGCTCATTTGTTCCGATGGTGCGACCATTATTACCCCACGTTTGATGTGCCTCCACAAGATCCTTTATACTATTTTGCACTATTCTGGCAAGTATCTTCATTAACACTTCAAAATCACTTTCTGAGGCTTATCGGACGATAAGCCCCAACCGACAGCAATTTAGCTTCGTTCTCATTTTCAGGTAATAAAACACCACACGGGCTGTTGGCCATTTTTTGTGTCATCTATTTTCGTAAAGACGGAATGAAGAACCTCAGTGATTTCACCTTTGAAACGCTTTTAGAAGTCGGCCCCTAAGCCGTCAGCACCAGGAGGTTTTCTAGCGCTCAACTGTTCGGTAGCTCTTTCAATTACTGGTATGCTGATTGGCCTCCCCAGCTTTCTTTTAGTTTCGGCATGCGGGACAGGAAGGTATTTCTAAACTCTTCTCCTTGGATCTGTCGTCGTCCAAACAAGTCTCAGTACTGCAAAAGCCAGCTAGATTATACCGGTGTCGCAATTATTTCTTTTTTGTACATGATTTCTTTGATTTCATTCTGAGTCGCATACTTTTCATCACTCAGCGAACGCTAAAGCCACGCTCAGTCTATGTGCGCAACGCACGTATCGTTTTGTAAGGATCGTAAGCGTAAGCGCAAAAAACGTAACGTGTCTGTTCAGACTGTTGTCGTGTTGAGCGTACAATGCGGAACGTACGCAGCAAGCATGGGCGTAATTGTCGGAGGACCCGCGACTTTTAGGACTAGCACAGATACGTCTGTTGCGCGCGACCAATGCGCACAGCCGTTTCGGTTTTCCTTTTCCGGTCACGGGGCTTCCGGTCCTCCCAGATTTCGCGTGCAAACGCTTGTAGGCGACATCATCCAATGCTCCTACTCTGCTGCAGTGTCTCGACTCGCCGGTTTTTTGCACTATTCTGGCAAGTATCTTCATTAACACTTTAAAATCACTTTCTGAGGCTTATCAGACGATAAGCCCCAACCGACAGCAATTTAGCTTTGTTCTCACTTTCAGGTAATAAAACACCACATGGGCTGTTCGGCATTTTTTGTGTCATCTATTTTCGTAAAGGCCTAATGAAGAACCTCAGTGATTTCTCCTTTGAAACGCTTTTAGAAGTCGGCCCGTCCCTTACGGAAATGCCATATCTGGACTTATAAAAAAATCCAGATCAGATATATAAGGAATTGGGCAGATATGGTATATTAAGACAGATCTAGGCCAGATAAGGCATATCTGCCCAATTCCTGATTTCGAGTACCAGATAAGGCATATCTGGTTGTATATGCCTGATCTGCCCAATTCCTGATTTCGAGTACCAGATAAGGCATATCTGGTCAGATATGCCTTATCAACCCAATTCCTGATTTAAAGATCTAGCCCGCATGGCATGTAGGTTTTGCACTATAGGTCTATATATCTGCATATCAACATAACACACACGACAATTTCAGTATTCCAGCTAAACGCACGCTCACTCAAGTTTGCCAAGGGAAACCTGAATTTCCCCTTTTATTTCAAACCTTACAGGAAAATAGCTTTGAAACCACAGGTTTTTTTTCCTCTGCCTATATGGAATCGCTCAAAGGCGGGCCTGAATTACGTGTGTATACCGAGGGTCAGAGACATGCTCATCCGTTAGTAAATATTGAGATTCTACTCATTTAGGCGCGATACTATAACAAACTAATGGAATATCTGAACAGATAATGTCTACACGAGAAGCTAAAGTGAAAGACATTTACCTATTAAATTAGATATTACATTTTTATTCTACTCTTTTACACACAGAGCTTTAACCAGTAAATGTTTTTAGTTTGAGCTGGTTTACTTGCGAAGCTAAATAAAATAAACGGCTAATAATTGAAGTAGACAATTGAAAGGGAATTTAAAGGTTTGTCGATGCCCGGAAAAGGTCCCGCTAAACCGCAGGGCGATAAAACACACACTGCTGGGACGGCTGATAATACCTAAGCCTTAGCAAAGTACATATAGGCTGTCAGGAAGTACTGGTGTTACCTTAAGCAGAGCAAAATGAGCGAACGCGCCTAACTCGTGGTTGCTTTTGAAATTAAGAGAGAAAACAAAAAAGCATGTCCTATGGCATTTCTCATGACAGCGACAGCTCTGCCCCTAAACCAAATCAAGCATGAAGCTACTTAGGTAGTGCAAATAATAATATTAACAATGAAGGACCCTATCCACCCACTGAAATTTGTTAAAATTGCTGGAGCGAAAGACAAATTAGCAACGAAATGTACGGAAAAATATCACATACTGGCAATTACCATCCAATTTACTGATTGGAAAATTTATCCATCAAAATAATAAAGTGAACAATATCCTGAGGCTGGCAAGTGCTAGTTCCCGACAAGAAGTCTCACGCTCACGGTTTTGGTGATCGGGCGTGAAGATGAGGCCGCACGATGAGGATGCGATCCGACGAAATGGTTAAGATTTGGCCGGGCCACCCAGGGCAGAAACCCCGAAAAGCCCAATCGACCATTAGGTTCGTTGCCAAGGCTAGGGAGGCAGATTCCACCCGCAGTGGGACACAATAATTTCCTCTGTGCCGACAGTCAGACAGAAGCTCTTGTAGGTTTGATGTCGCATTTTTGTTACATGCACACAGCTAATAGCGAACAGGCGCTGGCACACACACACCAGCATACACAACATGCAGCACGCCCGCCAGCCGCAACGAACTCCGATGATTGCCACCGCGAAAGGAACGAGACAAGTGCTTAGGCGCACGGAGTTGAAAGGGGGAGAGGAAAGAAGCAAGCACACACAAAACTGAGAGCTCGCGGGCTACGCGGTGTATAGCGTGGCTGCGAGGATTAGAGATGACATGCGAGCCCGCGACTCAGAAGCCGCCGCTGTTTGAGAGGGAAGACGGGCACGCGGGAGAGGAGGAGTCACTGTCTAGCCAATGCGGCCCTCCACGTAGCACCCGCCAGCTGTCTCTGAGAGGGAGTCACCGTCTAGACAGCTCGGAGGGGGCCGTATGCTGAACTGCCATCATTTTCTTGATATTTAGAATCGCTCAACTTAACCGACCATGCGTTTGTGCACCGGACTGCAGCCGCATTTCAAACGAAAATGCGAGTTAGTAGATGGAAAGAGGAGCATGTAGCCATAACCCAGCGCCCTCCTGGATTAAGGAACACATGGTGTAATAATTATAGTGCAGCGAAATCTGCAGAATATTTGAAATATTAGGAGTCGTAGCTATTTTCTAAATTGGATACAATTAACGCTAAGCATGGAGGCCATGCTGAGTGTAGAAAAATTGAAGCTTAACCACATGATGCCAATAATGAATATTTGCAGAAGGCAGACGAAAGCCATATATTGCTAATATACAAACACTATGGCGCGTACATAATTAAGGCCCCGAGGAGGTTATATAGTCCTGTTGATGCCAGGCATATGGCCCTGGTCTGTCCATATAAGGTCATAACGATGCCATATATGCCCTTTATCAGGCCACATAAGGTCGCGAGGATACCATATATGCCCCTGACCAAGCCATATAAGGTCCCGTCCCCCGTTCAGATATGGATTATATGTTGCATGATATGGCCAAATCTGAGCCATATAAGGGCAACATTTTGCGCATATATGACCTTATCTGGCTAGATAAGGTCCTATTTGCTGCCCTATATATTTGTATCTGGCAGCATATGTTCCATATCTGGAGCAGATATGGGATTTCCGTAAGGGCTAGGCCGTCAGGACCAGTAGGTTTTCTAGCTCCTCCGAGATCTGTGTCGGTTGTGTTGTCGGTGTGTTGTGTCGGTGATTGTGTCTGTCCGCAGCTTGATCATGTGCAGTGCGGAATCTTCGCTGTGGAATTATCAGCCTCTCAAAAAAAAAGTTCGGCAGGGGCCGGCTCTCTACTACGAGTAGGTGAAATCGCACAGAGAGAAGTGCAAACGATGCCTGGCTGCAAATTGCCAGTGCGCTGAGTCAAAGTAGTAAGTAGTTTATCAATCCGTTTTTCATTTGCGAACAAGCTCTCAACAAGCAAATGTTTTCTCTAGTTTAGAAAAGTGAGGTTATGGAGGCGGGGGATGCCCGCTTCATCCCCGTGCATTCTCGCACGGGGATGAAGCCGAGCAGGAGTGCGCGGTACGTCGACAATGAGAGCGGGCGCGTGAAGAAATGTGCGGAGTGAGTGGTGCGTCAGCACGCTGAGCGGACGTTTGAAAACCGTGTGCGAACATGCGTGTGCGAAACGAAGTGTATTTGTAATCGAGTGGTTAATTGTTAATATACCCATTGTTCTTTTTCGTACTTTATTTGTGTGTCCAGTCTTTTCTTCACATCTCATTTTGAGTTTGAAGAGCCCAGACCTCCGCTCTCAGCCGCTCGCTAATCGGCGCCATGTTGAGTGCGGTGATTGGCCGGTCATAAAGGACGCATCTTACCGAACGGCCCAGTGTGAACATGCGCGGTCGCAAGCTACGTAAACGGGAGTTCCAGCCGCTATGCGCACTGCGATAAATACGAGACTTACGACGGATGCGCACGTAGTCTGAACGCGGCTTTAGTCGGGACTTCTTCGCGCCAGAGACGCTCGTTACGCCCCGTATCATGGCATCCCTGTACTTGCCTTTATCGATAATCTGAATCTTACGTTTTGTTTCTCTTATTTCCTTCTTGTACATTCCAGAATGAGAACTTTCTAAGCATAAAAGCAGGTCTAGTTGGCTGTGCAATTCTTTTTCTTTCGTTCGTTTGTCACGTCATATAAAGCTTCCTCTTTCAATCGCACTTATTTTCACCTTCTGTTTGGAATCCTCACACATAATTACCCAGTTCCCAGACTTTGTCGATAGTAATGCTTCAATATATTTTTTTGCTTTAATAACAAAATTGTCATCCGCACGTAATTGTTAATTAAACTGCCAAAGGTCCCATGAGAACCATAATTTTTTTTCTTTTTCCCCCAAGCTGAAAACATTACTAAGCCATGGTCCGTAAACGACATATGTTTTGCCTCATAGCTATTGCGCACAGGAACCGGTTCAAGCGACGCATAAATACTATCTAACCTCGGATGACTTTCCCCCAGGAAGTGAGTAAAACGAGGTATGTCGCTAGGGCTTCAGCTACATCATCTAACCCATTTCATTGAATGATAGGAATCAATAGATACGCACTTTGTCACAAACAAGTTTTTTGTAACGCTGCCTTCTGCTTTACATACGAAATTAAAATTATCCAAACGCAAAATTAAACGCTCACAATGCACATATTGCGCAAGTTGTTCAAAAAACTCTATGCGTTCGCTCTCTTTGTTGGTAGAAATGGTAGAATACACACATATTAGTCTCCATAGCAAAGAACAATATAAATTTTCAACTACAATTAAACGGTCACTTTTGCAAACTGTTTCCACAACAATCGGCAACGAATTTGTGATAAACACAGCACACCCACCGGATGTACTAGACAAATGACACATACAGATGTTTTAACGCTTTGTAAAGTGTTGCACCATCCGATCAGTCTGTTCCTGGCTTTGACATTTGTCTCCTGTATGGCTATTATGTCTAGTTCATTTCCATGGCATAGTCTTCCTAATTGGTATTGGCGTTTTTTTGAAGCAAGTTCCCTGATGTTAATAGTTGCAACACGCAACGCGGCTGACAGCCGTTGAAGCCATCTATTTAGTTTGAATAACGAAAGCGTATGGTTCACACCTCTTTCTCGCAGACACCTTGAGAAGGTGTCAATAAAGGAGTCCACCTCGCGTATCATGAAACCCTTCGGACAGCACACCCATCACTACGGTGGCTACTGAACCGCCTCTCGTGGATCGGCCGATGTATTCGACCTCGGTCTCAACGTCGCTCGCTGCATTCAAGCAGTCTTCTGCGGTGGCTGGCTGCACCCCCTTAATTCATGCATCCCGTTCCCAATGTTCTCGTACGGTCACTTTCCTGCTTGTCTGTAGGCGCTTCCTTCTGTTACATGCATATTGTCCACATGTCGCGGATTGCTGGTGGTTGCTGCGTTGCTGGCGATTCTTCGGTCTCATCCGTATTGATCACATGTCGCGGAACGCTAGTGGCTGGCTCCTTGCAGCTTATGTGGCTTTCATCCTTTGTCGTATCAGTTTCAGCTGGGTGCAGGTCTTGGGATTGGCACTGATTATTAGACTCCTCAATATTTGAGTTCAGGAGAAGAGTGCTTGGTGATTTCCTCTTGACTGCTCTGTCAGTTGCCGCCGCTGCAGCCTCCGCCGCATCCGCCTTGTCCACGATGAGTTCGGACGTCGTGTCAGGGCTCACTGGAAAAGATGACTTCGCATACGTTCGGACGCACTCACTCTCTTCATGCCCGTAGCGGCGACAGAAGGTACACCGGAGTCCTTGCACTCACGGCGGATATGTCCCTTACCGTGGCAGCGTAGGCAAAGAGGGCTATGCCCGGCACTACAACAAGAGCGAGCTCACCGCCCACCCTAATTTCGTGCGGCAGGTCCTAAAGCTTCCCACCTGGTTTCAGTTTTAAAGACACCAAACGGGTTGTTGAACCTTTCTTGGCTACCGCTTGAACACTCCACTGTTTCTTGGACACTTCACTCACCTTGCCGTACGAAGCAAAAGCTAACCTCACGTCCTCGTCGGGCACATTGTGCAAAACCGAATGCAGCTTCAGGCGTACATCTTGGTTGGCAGGGACGATGACCTGACAACGGCGTACCATAACATTCATATCTTCAGAAGAGACAATTTTTTCTACCGCTGCAGCAGAGGCGAACGTAACGGCCCACACATGGCTCATTCGATACGCTACCATGGCGAGAACCTCGAAGAGTAGCGTCAGCCGAGCCGATGCGTCCCTAAAATCCTCGACCCGTTAAGGGTGGGCTGCCACATCGGCGTGCAAAGACAAACGGTATTCAAAACAACACATCCTGTACGCAGAGTAGGAAGAATCCCCTGGTAACCTTGATTCGTTTCAAAATACTTGTTTGCGCGACCAGACGTATTCACTGTAACCGCACCTGAGGAGCCCTGCATCATGCGTCCGCTCACTAGGGGGGTCAGAAGCAGAATCCCCTCGGCCACACCAAGAATTGGGAGCGTTTGAAACATTTTTGCATGGTTTGTCATGACCGCATTTATAATGTTGGAGCTTTATGTTTCAAAGTATGCAGGCCACTGCTGCCACTCTAACAATTACTAATTCTTGACCCTGCTGCTGCCTGCTCTCACGACTGGCAAATAATGTTCTGGATACCTATGCGCACAATTTTGTGCACTGCAATCATTTTAACATGTGGAGTTTGACATCGCTAGCAAATTTACCATCGCCGGCTCTTCGGTGGTGCTCTGCTACCATGTGTGTAATTTTCGCTGAATATGGAGCTGTAGCACAAAAGTTTCAATGAAAAAATTGCGACCAAGCTTCAATACCGGCAAGCGCAGCTCGACGACCATACTTTGCTGGTAACAATCTTATTCGCTGCAAACATTTCGGCAAGCGTGACGATGACTGAGAGCTTGGCTGGTCTATAGACCAGATTTTTCCCCTCTTACGCCCAGGCTGCTAGTGCGACCAGACGACATTTCCCGGGCGCCCGTGGCCACGGGACTGCGCGTCGCGCGGGCGTCGCGCGGGCGTCTCGCGTTGAATACGTGTTCGTGAGCGATCGTTCTTCAATTCTGTCGTTAACGCGTTCTACCACTTATGCATGTAGGTGTTTGCTATGCTCGCTGCTCACATTTTTTCCTATACCAGACAGTACTAAAGCATTTTTAAGCGCACTGTTCTCTCGTTAACGCAATATACGAAGGTTGTTTACCATGCGGGTTGCGAACTGTAAATCGCCGTTTATTCGCAGCGGTGGCATTTTTTTCTGGTGCTGTCCTTTACATGTAATAAATACACACGTTTTGCTTTTTACGTTTTTGATTTTGCGCATGAGCATGCAGAATTGTGGATCGAACTCTATTTTTTAGATGTAACCGGATCAGCGAGCTTCGCGCTGATGTTTGCTTAGGTAAAACGTGTGTTTTCGGCTACCAGTGGTTCATCTTTAGCTTTCCTTTGCGGTTGCTTAACGGGAGTGTACGTCCGACTATTACAGACGCTTGGGCAAGTTGGTAAATCATGAGTGCAGAAAGGGTACAAAAAAGATAAGACGGGAATTTACGTCCCATTTTTATTTTTTTGCGCTGTCTGGACTCTGGCTATAAGCAATCCAAATTGTTATTTCCTTATTTCAGAGAGAAGTCGGCGTGCAAAACGGTTAAGCGAAGAAGCTTTTTGCTCTTAGTATCTGACTGAAACGGAAAAAATACGACTTCAGTACATGCTATGATCTGTTCCGAACGGCTAAACAGCCCTTTCACACACCGAAAGCATCGAAAAAGAATATACTCGTATTCAGCCACTACTGCGTTAATATTTGTTCAAAACTTGAAAGAAATAGAGAAAAGGTGTTGTACCTTCAAGAGGTGGCTCTGTGGTTAGAACTTTTGACTAACGAGCCAGAAGACATGGGTTCAATCACGGAAGCTATGGCTGCTCTTCGATGAAGACGAAGCTGAAGGCACTTGTGTAGTGTGCTATGTCAGCGCACGTTACAGAACCCCAGGTCTTTGCTAAACTTCAGCAGCACTCTACTACGGCGTAACTCATAGCCGATGCTACTTTTGGACGCTACACTCCATATACCACATGAAAACATAGTTGTCATGTTCCAGCTAGCACTTCTTTGCTGCTGTTTTTTACTTTGCCATTTACGACAATGTAATTGCAGGATTTTATATATTATATATATACATATATATATATATATATATATATATATATATATATATATATATATATAT
>JAJIZL010040965.1:16984-44471 GCA_023969395.1 Amblyomma maculatum
TATATATATATATATATATATATATATATATATATATATATATATATCATTTCTGACATACAGGCGCTACGGTTTCATAGGAGCTAGATGTTCCAGAGATAACAAAAATTAACATGGTTCGGTGATGTCTATAAATAAAGCGCAACAAAACTTGCCTGCTGTTAGCGTGTCGAATCAGAATAGGACACAGTGATAATTCGTTGGTGTTACTGGCACGCACCAGGCAAACGGACGCAGAGCCTAATTGGTGAAGGTCCAAATGAACGAAGAAGAGCTCATTGGAAGAGGAATTATATGCGAGTCGTAGGCAAGTGTAATGCTGTCAACTGTTCACAGATGTTTTCTCGTCAGTAAGGCACAAAACCGGCAGCATTATAGCGCGGCTACGTGCCGAACACCAACGCAGTTAACGTGAACATAAAACTAAACCCGGTAATAACGAGTCAATTTTAATTCTACAACAACGCAAATAAACTCGCTCCAACGCAACTGTCTGGTGGAAACATTTTTGGCAATATTCTCCAGCACCCGAACGCTGCCTAAACATTGCTACCCGACAGGTGCGGCGGCCGCGATACCGTGGCCTCACAGTCCCCAAGGAAGCACCCGCGCGGCGGCGCGCCAAAAGGCCGAAAATGGCCGCGCCCAGGAGCAGCTGAAAAATAAAAAAAAAATTTAAAAAGGCGCGAAATGTTATACATTAGAAGCGCTGTAGGTTTTGTTTTCCTCTCATGGGTACATAGCTCGGTAAACTACTTTCTTCCTCGTTTCATTTTTTTTTCTGCTGTTTATACTAGCCTGCGGTGGAGGCTACGCTCGCTAATGCGTAGGCCCTGTCTGGAGCCTGCGATGGAATCCGCATTGTACATTTGGGCAGTAATCATTGTGTTAGAGTGCCCTTAAGATCAGCTGTGAAGTTGGTTATGCATGGTAGCCCACATTATTCAATTCCAGCTTTAGTTGTACGTTATTCGTCAGTGTATCATGAGATATCACAGGAACGGCGATCGTGGTCTCTCTCGAAACGACCTATCGAAACATGAAAACTCTAGAAAAAAAATACTGCCTTTGTGTTCTTACATGTACGCAACTATTTTGTAGAAAAAAGCGCTAATTAGAACGATATTCTTCATATGCGCAATATTTCTCGCCTCCCAGTTTCCGAACCTCCGACTATTTCCAAAGCGATACTGGGCCAGTGCGGAGCTAGCGCAATGCAGCGCTTCTCCCAGTGCATCGCGGATGCCAGCGACATATACAGCCTGAAAAAGCTAATCCCAGAGTTTTTCTCCCATCGTACCAGTGCAACCAATGCCTTCCTGTTACTGCTCTAGTGAATATCGCAGACCTTTAGCGTGCCCAGCAGACCCTGTGCGAGACCAGCGCAAACATGTTAATGGTTTTGCACTGGAAGACGCTGGGAGAAGCTGGGTTTTGCAATAGGGAAAGCAATCCCTGAGAGGATCATCGTCAATTTCTGCACACATGTACTGAAAGCTATTAGCAGAGGCTAGGAAATGCACAAAGGCTGGCACAAGGGGGTTGGAGCTACAGCTTTTCCGCTCCCCTCGTGGACGGCTGTAGCATAGCAGGCACATATAGTAGATTAGCCCGATAGAAGAGGACTGTTTACTGCTCAAACACACCAGCAAGCATTGTGATGCGAGCGCTTTCTTTCGGGAAATGTTATCAATGCCGCGAAACACCTAGTTTTAAAGCTTACCGTGAAGCGATATTTTGCCGACGTCGGCCTCACATGTACCCCATAGCGAAACATACGTAAAAATCGCACACGTCAGCCGTTTTATCATCAAGTAAAGGCAGGTTGGATAGCGATGTGCGCTTCCTCTTCAAATCAAAGGTAGGTAGCTTATCATGCGTAAACCTGTCTCCATCTAAGCGTCCCGTATACATGGAAAGCTGATGCTGCACCGCTCATGGGCCACCGGGTGCAGCAACCTCACTGCAGTTTTTAACTCGCCTCCTTGTTTTGTCAATATCTTATTTCCTTTTGCCTGCGCTATTCATTTTCGTGTTTCCCCACGCAAGATCATTGCTTGCAAGCTATTTGTTATACAGCATCAACGTTTTTGCCATGTGTAACAAAGAATGTTGGCAAAGACGCATTTTACCGCGCAACTTACTTTGTTTTTGGATCGTCTTTTCCTTACGAAAAGGCGCATGTTTCCGTCACATAGTTTTCAAAAGTCACTGGCAACATCTACGGTTTTAAACAGAGAATAGCAGTGCACAGTGGTATCACAGCACGCACTTTTATTTGGCACACGAATAGTTCATTGCGCATTTGCGATCGTTTTGTGAATTGTTTACATCAGTGTTTTTGCATATGCACAACGTGCGAGCTTTTGCCGCTTCGTGAGCCCTATTTGTAAATCAGTTCAGTTCAGGCGTTCAGTCGTGTCCGACTCTTCGTGACCCTATGGACCATGTCACGCCACGCTTTCCGGTCTCTCACTATCTTCTTAACATCACATAGCTTCATCTGCAATGCCTCGAGAATGCCATCTAACCATCGCGTTCGCTGCCTACCCCTTCTCCGGCGACCCTCAACCTTTCCCAACATCAAATCTTTCTCCAGCGACTCCTCTCTTCTCATCAGATGACCAAAGTAGCTGAGCTTTAACTTTAGAATTTGACCCTCCAATGAGCAGTCAGGGTTTATGGTCGACAATATCGACTGATTTGTAAATACCGCGTTCCTTTTATGCGCAACACATTCGCTTTGTGTTCTGAAAAGCGCTGCTGTATGCTCGTGGTGGCCTGCATTTTTGTAGTTGGTTTGTGGAGTTTACTATGTGAGACATCGTAGTAAAGGACTCCGGAAATTTCGACCACCAAGGGTTCTTTAACATGCTCTTACATCTCACAGCACACGGGCGCCTTGGTTTTCGCCGCCACCCAAACGCAGCCGCCGAGGCTGGGATGCGATCCCGCGCCCTTGGGAACGGTAGTCGAGCGCCGTAACCACAGCGCCAGCCCGGCGGGATGACCAACATTTTTGATGCCATCTATTGCTATCACCCGCGTACACCCTCCCACTTTGTTTAACTTGAACGCACGAACTTTGACCACCGAGTCGATTAGCGCTGTATGGTGGAACACAGCGGCGAAATGAGCGAGAAAATGCGCGTGCGCGCAATGAGCACTCGGGTGACGCTGTCCTCTGCCAGGTTGTTCCGGAAACTGGATCCAACCCCATATTCTTTTTTGGCGCGTTATCGCGTTTCCTTCAGTTTTTTGAATGTCGCTAGATTGGAAACGACCACGTGTTATGCCTGCCTTTATTTGCCGCGGGAAAGTGCTACGTGACCTATAGCAAAACAAAAACAAACAAAATGCTGATAGGCATGTAGTATATTCAGCAGGCGTATATCGCATTCCATCCAGCGCTAGAGCTACCCCCTGACCGCTTATTTATAACTTGAAAGTAATCAGAAATGAAAAGGGATGATGACGGAGAGGAGAGCTGCGCCGATTTGCTCATTGCGCGCACGCGCATATTTTTGCTCATTTTGTCTCTCTGCTCCATCACACGGCGCTTGCTCCTGCGTTCAGGTTGAAAAAGTGACAGGGTGTACATTAAACTCCCTGCATTACCACAGTCACATGAGTAGCGGGCAGTTTTGATCTCAATGATGAGTACTCTAGCAATATGAGCAGGAACACGCTATCGCACGACAAATAGTGGCGACAACAACTTGGGGTGATGCGCTGCGGGCGCTGCCAGAAGCAAAGTGGGAAGAGCGCGGCGGTTCCGCAAACGGTTTCCACTCCCCTCTTGCTAGTGTTGCGACAAAACGGCCGCTAATTGCGATGCACCGCCCGCTATCGATGATGACGCGATCAGGGAGCGCAGATCGCAGACTGTGCTGTTTGTAGTTCTACCCCACATATACTTTTAATTTTTTTTCTTTTTAATATGTTTGTTTGTTTCAGTGGTAGGCATGCTGCAACGAACTATTTCAGGTCAACGTTGTAATGACCCACACAGAATAAAAAAAGTTAAAAGCGATATTTGGCGATGACATAAACACAGCCCGATCCACAATCTGCGCTTTATAAACGCGTTATCCTAGAGCCCGATGCTTCCCAATCATCCGCCGTTTCGCCATCACGCTAGCAAGGCAGGAGTGCCAGCAGGGGCCCTATTTTCGACAATTCGCCATTTTATTCAAATTGTTACTTACGCGCGATATGTGCAGTACGACTGTGTCAGATTAAGTAAACACACAATCGGGAACGCACTCTGAAGAAAAAGAGAAATAATTGGATAGAATAAACGCACTGTTTTTCGCTACTATATATTGACGCCAAGTATGAAAAACGACGACGCTCCTGCAGGAACCGAGCCTCTGCTATGCATTGAGCGATGCGGAAGATTCGGGTTGCAGTGAAGGAGAGGGAAATATGTTGTGGCTTTACGAACTAAGTCCTCAGTCTGTCATGATATACTTGCGGCCGAGCATTTGGCATCAGCTACGCACGGAGAGGCTCAGCGAGTTTCAGCTGAAAAGCAAGAGTTTTGCGCAGAATCGAAGCGGAAAGCATAATTGCTCCTCATAAGCGCCGACGAGTTTTTACGTTCACTTATCACCACTTTTAAATGGTGGAACTAAAATGTTTAAGGATCTCGTCTTAAATAGAAGGAGTCGACAGATTTCCGAAGTAGCTCCCGCATTCACGAAGAAAAGCCAGCTTAGCCGGCATGGTCGACGTCTGAGGATAACGCTCGCAGTCTCAAAGTGCCAATTAGAGTTAGGTACTGAAGACGCTGCCCACCTTTGTCGAACAGGTGCGTTATGATGAACTACCATCAGGTCAGCAAATATGCTTAAGTTTCTAACATCATCTGTTACGTTTTATAGAGCAAAGAAAGCAGCGTCAATTGAGGGAGATAGTGTGTGTGTGTGTGTGTGTGTGTGTGTGTATGTCCTCCACAGATACACAAACACACAACCGACAAAGTGGAAGGCACATGCTGGGCCTTACACGTAGTCCGTTAACCTTTCATGCTCTGTCGTGCTAAAGGCTCTTGCGAAACTAAAAAGGTGTCTGAGAAAGAGACAGCTAAAAACAGAAGATCGGAATAGCAGGAATGTTAACTAGGCGAAATCAACAAGAATAAATAAGCAATGGCAGGACATTTAGTGCGAAGAGAAGATAACCGATGGTCGCTAAGGGTAACAAACTGCACAAGAATGCTGAATGTGTTAAGAATGTGCTAAGAATGCTAAATGCTAAAAAGAATGCTAAAAAGCGCTCGTGTGTGTTTCCTTCTTTTTTGTCCTTGTTCTTCTTTGCGCTACGTTTCCTAAAATGCTAACAAAGTGGGTTCCAAGGGAAGGAAAGCTTAGCAGGGGGCGACCTAAAGTTAGGTGGGCGGATGAGGTTAAGAAGTTCGCTGAGGTCAATTGGATGCAGCTAGCACAGAACCGGGTTAATTGGAGAAATATGGGAGAGGCTTTCGCCCTGCAGTGGGTATAGTCATGGATAAATATTGTAACTGGCACCATCACATTGATGCCCTGTGTAAACATTTGTCATATTTTCCTATACATTAGCGAAAGCATCTAAATATTGTGAGCAGTGTGTGGCACTTCATCTTCCACACGGCTGAACGTGCTGCTTCATCTTCATCCTGCTCCCTCTTGTAAATAAGCATCATCATCGCAGAGCGTAGTTGGCTGCAGCGTGCAACCAAGGCTTGAGGTCTGCAATAAATCCTCATCCCCCAAGTCCGACCTCCGCGTTACCTTACAATACTTTCAAACTAATACTTTAAAAATATTATATTTCAGTTTGTTTCAATGACAGCTTGCATACTGTATTGAGGCCTGGGGCCTTACATACCCATCTTATATTGATCCTCTGGTAAGGTTGCAAAAAAGGGCTCTTAGATTGATCAACTTCGTTGCACCTACAACACCGGCACGGCCTTTATTTAAACAAAATAGCATCATGTCACTAACTAACCTTAGAGACTATCGCTTAGCAATTTTGTGAACCGCGTTGTTTGCAACCCTATCACCTTTCCTTTAGTTTAATCCAAGTCCCCTCTGTCCAGTTCTCGTTTAGCCGCACATGGAAAATACTTCCTTCCAACATCTAACAATCATTATGGCCATACATGTCTCCTTTTTTGTAGCGTTAAAATTTGGAATGCTATCCCGTGTTCAGTCATATCCTCACCTAATACATTTAGAGCACTGAAGAAATTTTTCCTCCATGCTGAAGTGTCTCAATAAAGTGACTATTTGCATACTCTACCTGTGGCACAGTAATCTGAATATAAAATCACCTTTTTTTTTCTCGTTTCGTTAATTTTGTTATGTAATAAAATTTTCGTTTTTATTATATTGTTTTGTATTATACTTGTTTCATTTCGCACTAGTAAATATGTATTTTGTTTTTTCCTGAGTCGTTAGTAGACATACTTGTCTCCATTTTAGGATCCACGACTAGCCTCTGGCTGAGGATCCTAGAGTGTCTGATGTAATTCCTTGTCTAATATATAAAGAAAGAATGGTCAGGCTTATGATGATGCTGATGATGGTGATCTTAGCGGTGCCCACACTTTCATGTACGTGCAGAGGAGGAATAACTGAGAATAAGGAATGAAAGCGAGAGATGACTGAGCAAATCACGGTATGAAGCTAGGGCGGCGCCACTTACTCGTATATGCCACTAAACAACATCATATATTAATAGAGCGTACCATCATAATGTGATCTGGAGTGATCTAAAGTATAAGCAAATGATATGACCGAATGAACATCAAAACTCTACATGAAACACATTACGTGTCGCAAGCAGACATATGCTTTGTGTACATGGCACATACATTCCTTTATTGAAATAGATGCTGTCAGTATTTTCTTTGCTTTTTACATCGCGGGAAGGAATTCATTAACATTGCATTGAAGGCATAATGCTAGACAAAAAGGCTGTGTTTAAGGCCGGCATTTAAGGCATTCTTTGTTGATCCCTCGCTGCCTGTCGCACGACGTTCCGGCACAGTCACCGCAGTCTGTAATTCGCAGCCGGGTCAGTCGTCCTGTTCCCTCTGCATGCTGGAGGTAGGCAGCGAACTTGATTATGTCTTCAGTAATATGTGGCAGCATCGCGTCAAGAGTTGCTCCAGGCTTCCTGCCATACACAAGCTTGAACGGAGTTGCTCTGGTTGTCTCCTAGAAGGCCGTGTTATATGCGAAGATCACGTACTGCAAGATGGCGTCACATGTTCGTGCTCACCGTCGACGTGTATGGCCAGCTTGTCCGCGACAGTATGAATCCGTTCGTCTGCGGGTGGTAGGCAGTCGTCCTCCGGTCGTTTGTCTGGCTTCATTTCAAGATGGTTTGAGGGAGCTGCTCTGTAAATGCTCTTCCCCTATCCGTGATTAGCACTTCGGAGGCGCCTTGTCGCTGGAGAATGCGCTCTACGAAAACCTTGACTACTTCTCCTTTGGTATCTTGAGGCAGTGATTTTGCTTCAGCGTTGCGGGTAGGCTAATCGATGGCCATGATGACCCACTTGTTGCCCATTGATGAAGTCGGGAAGAGGCCGAGGAGATCTATTCTGATTTGCTGAAATGGCTTGGTCGGAACTGGTACTGGTTCAGTAGCCCAGCAGATCTGATCGAAGGCGTCTTAAATCGCTGGCACTCATGGCACTGCTTCTCAGAACCCCCAACGTCAGCAGGCTGCCGCGTCCAATTATATTTCACTTTCATATATATAACCTGCAGTCGGCTCCATTGTGAAACGCCTGCAAAATTTCCTTTCGGAGTTTTAAGCACGACAAGAAGGTATGCGGTCCTTTTGGGTGCGAAAGTCTTTTTCACAAGAAAGTCGTTGTCCATTGTGAAGGACGACAGCTTACACCTGAAGACCGTTGGGGCAGAAGTTTTCATGCCTTCTAAGTAATCCGGCAGGTCTCTCAACAGAAGGTCCGAGCTCTGCACACCTAGTGTTGCTTATTTGTCCCAAGAAAGCGTTGTCGTCGTCTTCATTCAGAGGCGCGTCAAAATGCTTGAGACCAGACTTACACACCGCCGATATGTCGAATTCTTGTAGGCGTAAGCTCCATCCGGCATGGTAGCCGGAAGGGTCCTTCAAACTGGCGAGCCAGCAGAGCGCGTGGTGATCGCTTACAAACTTTAAAGGTGGACCATGTAGGTACGGAAGGAACTTTGACGTATCCCAGATGATCGCGAGGCATTCCTTCTCGGCTGTCAAATAATTGGCTTCGGTTTTTGGTAGGGACTCCTGGCGTACGCGATGACGTTTTATACTCCGGCAATCCTCTGTACGAGGACAGTGCCTTTACCCATGCTGCTTGCGTCGGTATGAATTTCAGTCTCAACGTTGTCATCAAAATGACCGAGAACAGGTGGGGAAGTGGCGCTTGCGTTCCTCAATTGCTTCGGCTTGGGGGGCTTTCGACTGAAATGGAACGTTTGCCTTTGTGAACAGCAACAAAAGTTCGCGAAGCGTGAAAAGGTCTTGACGAGTGATCGGTAATACGCTCATAGTCCGAAGAATCGGCGCACAGCTTTCTTTTCTCTGGACTGAAAACTCGCCAATCGCTACTGTTTGTTTGGATCGGGATGAACACTGTCCGCACTTATAAAATGGCCCAGGAACAACAGCTCCTCGAACGGTAAAGTGCACATTTCTGCTTTGAGAGTTTGCCCTGACAACTTGATTACATCGAGCACTGTGCGAAGCATTTGCAGGTGGACATCAAAAGTTGAAGATAAAACAACAATGTCGTCTAAATACACTAGACATATATGCAAATTCAAGCCAGCCATTACGGTATCTATTACGCGCTGGAAAGTCGCGGGTGCGGAGTAGAGGCCGGGTGGGATTACCTTGATCTCAAAAAGGGAGTCTGGTGTGATGAACGCGATCTTCTCGTGATCTATTTCATCGACCTCGATTTGTCAGTACCCGCTGTTTATGTTCATTGATGAGGAGTACCTTGCATTGAGAATCTATTCAATATGTCGTCGATGCGCGGGAGTGGGTACACGTCCTTCTTCGTTATACTGTTTATGCGATGGTGATTGAAGCAAAAATGAAGTATTCTGTCTTTCTTCATCAACACTACTGGCGCCGCTCAGGAGCTCTTCGATGGCTGGATGATGTCATCGCGAAGCATGTCCTCTACTCCCTCGTGAAAGGCTTGGCGTTCTCGCGTCGACACGCGGTTGGTGCTTTGGCGCAGTATTCGGGTGTGTTCGTCCATTAAGTTCGGAGCTCGGTCAGGTTCATCTTCCAGGGGTTGTTTGGGAAGGGTGAATGCATCTCGCATGTCTGCTAATTCATCTAGAAAAACAATCGTCGTGTCCTTGTCAAGATGGCATATTCTTCTGTGAATTTTGTTAGCAGCACCTGAGCTTTTCCTCTCCGGAAGTTGGCAATGCCTCTTGCGATACCGAGACCTCGTTCCAAGAGCCGATATGTGTTTCCTTCAATGACGCCTCCAGCGGTGTACATGTCTGCGCTACCTAAGCAAACTACGACTCTTCATCGAGGCGGCACTGTCAGTTTTCCGTCGAGGACGTTTAGCGGGACGTGCTGCGTCTAAGTAGTCATAGCAGGTCTGATGTTGGCTGCAGCGAGCTTAATGAGCTTTGATCAGAGGTCTGACTGGTTTACGTTCATTTAGAAAGTCCATGCCCCAAATCACGTCGCGCGAACACTGCTGTAGAACTGCGAAGCTCGTAGGATAAGTACGCCCATTTATGGTTACTCTTGTAGTGCATAGCCTCGACGAAGTAATGAGGTTACCACCAATGGTGCGAATGAACGCGCCATCCCAAGCGGTCTTTAGTTTCTTGGGCTAGGAGAAAACCTGTTGACTGGTGACTCAATAGTCATCTCCGGTATCAACTAGGGTAGTGACTGTGCGAACGTCGGAAGCAACTTCAAGATCACTTGCTCTCGTCCTCGCATTGCACGAAGGTCCTTGATGTTCGATCTCTGCTTCGTTTTGTGCTGAGGTTGCAGCCGGGGTACACCATGGTCACTTCGCTGGGCGGCGGTATCAGCTTGGCGTCTGGTCGCATCGTCGAGGATGTTGACATCGTGTGTAGCGGCAGTGTCACTTTGAAGTCTTAGCGCGTCCAGGGCGTCTTCAAAGGAGTGTTGGCGTCATAACGATGTCGTTGTTACTCGTCGTCCGCGGCGGAGGATCTTGTTAGTTCATCGTATAGCGAACCTCACCTCGAAAGGTTGCTATATTTATTTTCCCCCCTTGGGGAGCTTCCTCGCACTATTATTGTAGTTGCGGCCTTGCTCTGTACAACGATGGGGACCTGACTGACGGCTTGATGGTGCAAGCGCACTGCTACGCAGCTAGTTCTCAATTTCTTGCAATCGTTCACCTAGGTAGGGTCGTTGGGTGTCGAGTGGAAATCCGCGGAGTCCAATTTATCACTACGGGCAGTGGCATAAAATGTTACCGGCCTCACCGCAGTGCAAGCATAATGGGCTGTGATTTGCAGTCGTCCAGGCATCGCCATTCGTGGGACTTGGAGGTCGTTGGTGGGCTTGGAGGGCAGAGGCCACAGGTCGGCTTTCAGGTACAAAACGGTAGCGGCGAGGGCTTGGAAAGTCACGTCGGCGCGAAGGACGACGTACTGCAGGCGCGTAGTTGATCGCTGTTGCTTGCGTGGGAGTTGTCGGAACCGTCGCTTGACAAACGCCAAGTGCCTGTTTGATGTCTTCGTGGACGACGTTCGCTAGCGACGCAAACTGCGGGTGCGATATTGATGGAAGGATTTGGCGTAGCTATTCTCGAAGGACCGCATAGACAATCTCGCGGAGGTAATCCCTAATTGTACCTGCGGTGTCACAGTTGATTGCAGAGAATGCTTTCATGATCAGCACAGTGAAATAGGCGCTTCCAATCTTCTGTGTAAATGAGCACAAACTCATGATGGAGCTGCCTTCTCGACTGAATGAGTGGCTGGACTCTTTCTTTTCTCATGGTACTTGTAAGTGCGTTCTGTGGTTCTGTTTTGAAAGTCTTTTAAAATATTCTCGTGGTTCTCAAAACGGATTCAGGCGAATCCCCTAAGAGCAAAGTACACTTGTATGAGTTTTGTTTCGTGATCCCAGGCGTTGTACAATGACACGCGTTCGAATAGCTCGAACCAGTCTTACGCATCCTCAGTGGGCTGTATTTGGAAGATGGGGCATCCCGGAATTGCAATTAGACAACCTGTGCTGCAGACTTCGCAGTTGCCTGTGTGGATTCCTTCTGGTTTCGAACGGTGTCCGGTAGCAGACCGTGTTCGGGTTGGAGATCTTGAAGTAGGTGGCTGCTTATGTGGCCTGTTTGCTCATACCCCAAGACGACCAGAACAGGGCAATTGTCATGGCTTGAATCAGTAAACCGCGGCTCGAGGGGCAGCATCTCTACCAGATGTCACGCGGTGGTGACAAGACCGATAGCAGCAAATGAAAAGCCTTGAGTGCGCTGAAAGAAATCTCTATTGGTCTGACTTGCACCCGCAAAAGAACTAAGAAATCGGCGGCGGCGATAGCAACCATTGCGCTCGGCAGTCGTCGTACTAAGAATGCAGGTTTACGCGTCCGTGTTTAATTTAAAGGCATTGAAGAAATCTAGATAAAACTGCGAACAGTGACTAGTGTACCTTGGAACAATATAGAAGCACATGTGCTTGGCTGGAATGTTTCAAGATACATTTTGAATTACCTGCCGCAACAAAGGCAGTGATAAAGCCCCGTGTTGCTACAATGAACATGAGTAATCAAAGACTGCACAATTGATCCGTGCGTTCGAATCAGAGTGATAAGGCCGCATGCCGGTGGCTGCCAAAAAGAAGAACAAATTGACATTTGAATCGCTCGGGGCAATAGGCTCTCTTCCTGTAGTTATTCTGACGATTTCGAAAACCGTGTGCTCTATGTCTGTATCGGCAATGGTCTCGTACCGGGGGGCGATGATGAATTTGCTCCATAGGACGGCCGCTTTATCTCCGTTTTGACTCGTAAAATTCGTAACTCTTTAAAGAGAGTTGGCTTCCAGTCATTTGGAGAGCTGTTTCATAGGAAGGTGTAAGAATTGTGTTTATATATTGTTGCATGAGGCCCTACGAACGCCGTTAGCGTCGGACGGTTGAACACGCTTTCCTAATGTTTTCATTGTTTTTGTTTTCGAGGAGCACTTCCTTTTTCTGCATATTTTGCAATTACGATTGGATTTGCTGCATCCCATCCTGCATTATCTAATGCATCATCTCTTGCATTTTCTGTATCAAAGTCTCTATCTTTGGATGCTTGTGAGTGTTGTTTTGGATGTGCTCTACATATTTCGAGTCCCGCTGTTCTCGCGCCAGAGTACTCTTTTTGTTTAAGTAGAGCAAGTTGAAGCCCGCGTCTGGGCGTATCGCTGTTTGTGTCTTACGAATCTGTGACACGATTGTGTTTGCTCTTTGTGTTATTTGTATTGTTTGTGTCACTACTCTTTCCTACGGAGTTCAGATCAGTGGTAGATTTCCAGGTTATATTACTGCGGTCTATCTGGGAAAGCTTTTTCTTTTCTCGTTTTGAAGCGAAAAGCTTGAATAAGAGGGTCGGAGCCGAGGAGGAGGACAAAACATCTTTATTTATTTAGTCAGCGAGGGGAGGGGAGGGGAGGGGGGACCCTCAGTCTAGGGTCCCTTTGGCCGTGGCTGCAGTAACAGCGCATCGAGCCAGTCATTGCTGGCGCTCCGGGCAGGGGCCTGCAGGGCGGCCTTCCAATCTTCCATGCAGGGGTGGGGGAGATGACTTAAAAAAGGGATAACTTGCCACGCCCAAACCACGTGGTAGAGCGCTGCCCACTCACCGCAATGTGGGCAGTAAGGGGAATAAAAGGATGGGTACCAGAGGTTTAGGAGAAATGGTGTAATAAAGGTATTAGTTCGCAGGCGGCGGTAAGTTGCTGCTTCTTGAGTAAACAGAGTGGAAGAAGGGGGAGGTAATGTACGGCGAGACAACTTGTAGTGTTCAAGCAGTTCTGTGTATGTAAGAATACGTGTGATCCGGGAGAGGGCAGGCTCGAGGAAGGAGCGCGCGAGCCTGTCGATGGGCAGCTTTACTGCTGGGCATCAATTGGTGTCCCGGTGAGGGGCGGGTATTTATTCTCCAGTTTCAAGCCAGCCAGCTGGGGCACGACATCGCAGCCGCCATGCGCTCACCGCTGTTTCTTGCTCAGGTTGGTTACCGGTTTCCGGATGTATGCTATTGCAGTTCCGATCGATGTATTATTGCGGTGTCGTGCCCCGACGGCCTGCTTTGTGGTATGAAAAAGTATGCTGCTATGTGGATGTATGGTCATGGTCTCCTATGCCAAATTTTACTGTTATTATCTGGTGACGTTGAGAACAACCCCGGTCCCGGTTACGATGCTCCTCAGTTTAGTTCGGATAGCGAAGGAATTGCTGGGATTTACGCAGTATTGAAACGTCTAGAACTACGTCAGACGCAGTTTCTTCAGGAGCTCCACATGCTCAAACAACAGCAGAGCGCTACAAGTGCGTCTTTGAAAGGCTTCCTGGGCAGTGTCTTCGCACTAGAGTCCGACTTGCATTCCTTACGCCAGACTGCAAATGCTCGTACTCCGAACGCATTACCCTGTGTTGACACCTTATCCAGCGATATTGCGCATCTTAATGCTTGTTTTGAAGATGTATCCAATAGGTCCCGCAGAAATAACCTGCTTATTCTAGGTCTAAAAGATTCCGCAACAGAGAGTTGGTCTGAATCTGAAAAAAATGTGCGCGCTTTCTTTTCCTCATTTCTTCTCCAAGATGTTCCTTCTGAAAGTATCGAAAGGGCTCACCGAAAAGGTCGCTTTGTTGAAGGCAAAACTCGACCTATTGTCGTTAAATTTTGCAGTTATAAGGTGAAGGACAATATCTTATCATGTGGTTTTAGGCTCAAGGATACTAAGTTTGCCTTGCGCGAAGACTTCACGCCTGCGGTTAGAAAGGCACGTTTCAAACTTTCACAATACGCTCGTGAGCAGGCTTTTCCTTCGAAGTTGCGATTTGATAACCTTTTCGCAAATAAAAAGTGCTTTGTCTATGACTGTGAACATGACCGAGTTGTTGAGCTTAGGGAATAGCAAAAAGGGAGGCAACTGCCCGCTCACCAGCATGGGCCTGATCTTCATTCTACGCCTTCGGCATCATCAAATTTTGAATTGACAATTCTCATCGTGAATTGCAGGCGTAAAAAAAAAATAAAAGTGATGAATTTGCTGCCCATGTTTCCTCCGTTAAGCCTCATGTTATAATTGGCACTGAAACGTGGCTGGATGATTCCGTTCTGAGCCCGGAAGTTTTCCCAACTGGTTATAACGTATATCGTCGAGACCGACGCTTGCATGGTGGAGGAGTATTTCTACTAGTTGAGGAATGCTTTCGCTCTTCAGTAATAACAGCGCCCCTAGTTGGCTGCGAATCAGTATGGTGTAACCTATGCCTAAGCAATGGAAGGGACCTGACTATTGGTTCCGTCTACCGTCCCCCTTCCGCTACCAACCCTGACATTTTCAGGTCACTGTCTGATTTCTTGCTTGGCTTGAAAAATGACTTTCTGTTTGGCGGGGATTTCAATATGCCTGATTTCAAATGGGTTGACTACAAACCTCTTCGTACGAATCAATCTTCATTGTCTTTGGCTTTTTGTGAATTAATTACTACTAATGATCTATATCAGTACGCCAATGAGCCTACTCGGGAAACTCAGCACTCGTTTTCAGTGTTAGATTTACTCTTCTGTAACCGACCATCGGTAGTGCGCGGCACTGTTATCATACCAGGAATAAGTGATCACAGTTGCGTTGTTGCTAATGTTAGGCATTTTCTTTATTTAATTCAAAAAGGTCTCCCTAGGAATTTTTTTTTACCAGGGGCGATTATACACGAATGAATAACGAACTTGCTTCCTTTCTTCCCAATTTTATTACTCTAAGTCAGAGTTTAGACTGCATTTCACTCTGGGAGGTATTCAAAAATAAATTGGGGAGCCTAATTAATAAATACATCCCAACAAAACTTCTTTCTGGTAAGCGGCGCCGCGACAAACCATGGATCACGCGACAAATCAGACGGCTTGTCAGGAAAAAACATCGCCTTCTTCAATCGTATAAAAAGAATCGTTGCCCTGCTGTATTGCAGTCAATTCGGGCCCTTGGCAGTACACTAAAAACTGAAATTAAAGCTCATAAGGATAACTTCTTTAATAATCTGGGTTCTAAACTGCGTAGTAATCCCAAGGAATTGCGGACGTTTCTGAAACACAACGGACGCGAACCAGTCGGGATCCCAAACTTAGACGTTGATGGTGACCTTGTTAGTACTAATGGTGATAAAGCTTGCCGCTGTAATGCATATTTTCCGTCTGCCTTTGCGCCAGCGTACATCGGAGAACTTCCGAACACTCGTGAATCTATTACCGAAACCATGCCTGAAATTGTTTTTACTTACCAGGGTGTTTTAAAACTGCTTAATAACATCAGGGCCGCCTCCGCCAGCGGCCCTGATGGTGTACCTACCTTTGTTTTAAAATCATGTGCGAATGAAATTGCTCACTATTTAGTCACCTTGTTTCATCATCGCTTAACTCGGCATGTTTGCCAAATGACTTGAAAAATGCTAATATTGTCCCAGTGCATAAAAGCGGTTCGAAAATGTCTGTTGTTAATTACCGACCCATTTCTCTGACTAGCGTGTGTTGTAAAACATTGGAACATATAATTTACAGTGCAGTCATGAAACACCTTGACTCTCATGACTTCTTTACGCCAGTTCAGCATGGCTTTAGAATGGGTTTCTCCTGTACCACCCAGTTACTTGAGTTCAGTAATGATCTGTTTTCCTCTTTTGACCACGGAAATCAAATTGATTGTGTATTTCTGGATTTTAAAAAAGCCTTTGATTCTGTACCTCATGTGCTATTATTACATAAGTTCCGTTGTCTTGGTCTGCATCCTAATATCATCGACTGGCTTCATTCATATATCCAGGACCGCATGCAGCGTGTTGTAATTAACGGTTGTCACTCCAATTCCGTAAATGTCTCCTCAGGTGTGCCACAGGGGTCTGTCCTTGGACCCCTTCTTTTTCTCATTTTTATTAATGATATTGTTCTTGACCTCAGCTGCCAAGTTCGGCTATATGCTGACGACTGTGTGCTTTACCATGTTGTGGAAAGTTCTTCTGACGCATTAAAACTTCAGCGAGACTTAAATTTTATCCAGTACTGGTGCTCAAAATGGCAAATGTCTTTGAACATTTCAAAATGCAAACTTGTCTCTTTCACTCGTAAGCGTTCCCCTCTACCGACCTGCTGCTCAATAAATAATGTTCCCCTGCAAAAGTTTCTGAATATAAGTATCTCGGCGTATATTTCACATGTAACCTTACGTGGGCGAGACAAGTTGAGCATATTACATCGAAAGCCTGCAGAATGTTTAATTTTTTAAAGCGTACTTTCAACAAAGCGCAGTCAAATGTCAAGCAGCTCCTGTATTTCACTTACATAAGGCCAATTCTTGAATATGTATGCCCTAAAAACATGGCCTGGGGCCGATTGTGGCACCGATCATCAGCTTCTTGTTGCCAAAATTAAGCTTCGATTGAGGAAAACGCAGAAAACTAGAAGGACTTTCAGGTATGATCTGGATCAAATTCCATTAGAATATGCTGTGGAAGTGAGGAATCGATTTCAAGAATTAGGTCTGGAAGACAAAGAGCCCGAAGAGATGAGGACTGATGTTCGTGATATAATACAAGAAGTTGCTACTAAGGTAGTTCCAAAGCAAAAGAAATGCAAGAAAGCAAACTGGTTATCTGGACAGGCTTTGCAAATAGCTGAGGAAAGGAGGATGGCAAAAGTTATGGGGGAAAGAGAAAGATACAAGGTTCTCAATGCGGATTTTCAGAAAATAGCAAGATAAGATAACAATGCCTTCCTGAACATACAGTGCCAAACAGTTGAGGACAACAGCCAATTAAGGAACACTGGAGCTCTGTATAAGACAATCAAAGATATCAAAGGAAGCTTCTGTGCTAAGCTGGGCGTGATAAAGGACAAACAAGGCAAGGACCTCACTGAAGCCTCAGAGATAAAGAAGAGGTGGCAGGAACACAGAGAAGAACTGTACAAGAAGGACCCGAGTGTGCAAACCCAACATAAGACGGTTGTGATTACTGATCTGGAGCCGGGCATCCTGAAGAGTGAAGTTGAATTGGCCTTAGCCAGCCTTGCTAAGAACAAAGCTAGCGGAATTGATGGCATTCCAGATGAGTTGCTTCAAAACCTCAACCATGACGCTGTTAACATTCTGCATACATTATGTCAGAAGATTTGGACAACCCTGCAGTGGCCACAGGATTGGAGGAGGTCAGTTTACATCCCCATTCCAAAGAAAGGCAGTGCCAAATATTGTTCCAACTACCGAACGATCGCGCTTATTTCGCATGCTAGCAAGGTGATGTTGAAAATCCTCCAAGGTAGGCTGCAGCAGTATGTGGATCGGGAGATTCCGGACGTGCAAGCTGGGTTTCGCAAGGGCAGAGGGACTAGAGACCAAATTGCTAACCTTCGCTGGGTCATGGAAAAAGCAAGAGAGTTCCAGAAACCCATCTACTTCTGCTTTATTAATTATGCGAAAGCGTTTGACTGCGCAGATCACGGCAGATTGTGGCAAGCTCTCCAAGAGATGGGCGTTCCAATTCACCTCATCTGTCTCCTCAGGAACCTGTATGAAGGGCAAGAGGCCACAGTCAGAACTGGGCATGGTCTTACTGATTAGTTTCCGATCGAGAAAGGAGTGAGGCAAGGCTGCATACTGTCGCCCTGTCTATTTAACCTATATGCAGAGTGCATCATGAGGAAGGCCGGTCTGGACGAGTCTTCAGCTGGAGTGAAGATTGCTGGAAAATGTATCAACAACCTTAGATATGCGGATGATACCACTTTAATGGCAGAAAGTGAAGTGGAACTCAAGAGACTTCTGATGCGCGTACAAGAAGAGAGTGAGAAGTTTGGGCTTAAACTGAACATTAAAAAGACAAAGGTCATGGCGTCTTGCCCTATCAAGTTGTGGAGCATCAATGGACAAGAAGTGGAAGCTGTGACAGAGTTTCTGTTCTTGGACTCCAAGATTACCTCGGAAGGAGGCTGCAGCCATGAAATTAGGAGACGCCTGCTTCTGGGAAAGAGAGCAATCGTTAGCCTTGACCGCCTAATAAAGAGCAGAGACATTAGTCTGCCAACCAAGATCCGTATAACTCGTGCTATGGTCTTTCCAGTTGTGATGTATGGATGCGAGAGTTGGACTGTGAAAAAGGCTGACCGCCGAAGAATTGACGTGTTTGAATTGTGGTGCTGGCGAAGACTCTTGAAAGTTCCTTGGACTGCCAGATAAAATCAGTCGATATTGTCGACGATAAACCCTGACTGCTCATTGGAGGGCCAAATTTTAAAGTTAAAGCTCAGCTACTTTGGTTATCTGATTAGAAGAGAGGAGTTGCTGGAGAAAGATTTGATGTTGGGAAAGGTTGAGGGTCGCCGGAGAAGGGGTAGGCAGCGAACGCGATGGTTAGATGGCATCCTCGAGGCACTGCAGATGAAGTTATGTGATGTTAGGAAGATAGTGAGAGACCGGAAAGCGTGGCGTGACATGGTCCATAGGGTCACGAAGAGTCGGACACGACTGAACGACTAAACTGAAACTGTATGGGATCCCCAGTTTATTTACTTATCAGACATGCTCGAACGCGTCCAAAATAATGCTGCTAGATTTGTGTCTAACAATTATAATTTTTCATCTAGTGTCACGTCTAATAAACATCATCTTGGTTGGAAATCTTTAGCTCACCGCAGAAAACATTTCAGACTGCAGATCATGTATCGCATTTATTTTGGAAAGTTCAGCATTGACAAAGACCGGTACCTGCTTCAACCTCACTTTTTGTCTAGACAACTTGATCATCAGTGGAAGATCCGCAAAATAAAATGCCGGACAGATGAGTATAAAGCCTTGTTGTTTCCACTGACGGTCTATGGGTGGAACCGGCTGCCAGCTGGCATCACTGAGTGTTGCACTGAAAATTTATTTCGGGCTTTTTTATCGGATTTGTGACGTGGCGCCCAGTTCGCTTGCGTGTGTTTCCTTCATTACTTTGTTTTTTAGTGTTTTCATCGCTTCTGTTCGTCGCGCAGTTTCCCCCTTAAGATGCATGTTTTTCATTCTGCATTATCACTTGTGTCGTGTTATTTTCTTCATTTTTATGTATTTTATCACTGGCGTTCCCAGCAAGATTACTTGTCATCTCCCCCCCTGGAACCTGTAATAAATAAATAAATAAATAAATAAATAAATAAATAAATCCAGATCACACTGTTCCTTCTCAAAGGATTAGCGACGAGAGTTCGGCAGCTGGCGGCACCGATGCGTCCGCGAAGATAGTTACGGCAGGCGGTGCGGGAATCTGACATGATTGTAGCTTGTGCATTAGTTGCGGCGGCCAGAGCGATGGCTGCTTCTTCGGCAATACTCGGTTCGGTCGTGCGAAGAGAGGCATAGTTGAGGAGAGTGTAATGGCCATGTGCCCGTTAATAGGCCAAGCAGCGTCTACGTACAGAGTATTCGGTTAGCTGTCCATATTCGAGAGAGGTGAGTGGCTCTTGCCTGTCGGCGGTCTTGGGGACATTCTGCATGCATGTGCTTGGGGAGAGGTTTGACGGTAATGACTCGGCGGATATTCTGTGGCAGATCTTCGCGGTTTTGGGTGGTATAGGGCGGGGCAATGCTGAGAGTTCGAAGGACATGTCTTCCAGTGGACGAGGCCGCTAAGCGGACAAGTTGCGCCAGGCGATGTGCTTCATGCAACTCTTCAATGGTGTTATGAAAGCCAAGCAGGAGTAAGCTGTCAGTAGACGTGCATTGGTCTCTCTTTACCGCTTTTCGGACAATAGTGTTCAACCGATTGAGCTCCTGCTTACGAAGCGGAAGGTATGGCAAGCCATATGTAATGCGGGCGATAATAACTGCGTTGACCAGCTGCAGTTCGTCTCGCCCCCTAATGCCATAATTTCGATGTTTAACTCGTTAAGCATTCGTATAATTTGACGGTAGCGTTGACTAAATGATTGATAGTAGATGAATGGGAGCGGCTGTTAGGGATAACGAGGCCGAGGATCTTGATCCCCGGTTTCACTTCTATTCTTTGGCCGTCCAGGCTGACCTCAATTGGCGAGGTGGCACTGTAAGGGGTATGTCGCCTGTGGTCAATAATAAGAATTTCCGATTTCTCAGGGGCACAGGAAAGGCCACGAGAAGCGGCATAGGCACTGACCAGGTCTGTCGCCGCTTGGAGGGTGCCTTGAATTTCGCCTTCATTACCATGAGCAGTCCAAATGGTCACATCGTCCGCGTAGATGGCGTGTCGAACTCCCGGAAGGCTGTTGACCTTATTGGGAAGGGCCTTCATAATGAGTTTGAATAGCGGTGGTGAAAGCATCGCGCCTTGAGGTGTGCCCCTAGGACCTAGACTAATGGGTGTGGAAGTAACTCTGTCCACATTAAGGACGGCTTTCCTATCTGTTAGAAAAACTCGTACATAGTTGTAGGTACAGTAACCACAGTTGGTGGAGTTCAGGCTGAAAAGAATGCTGCTATGGGCAACGTTATCGAAGACACCGCGCAGATCTAAAGCCAGGGTGGCTCGTACTTGATGTCGATTTGAGTGCGTTAGAGCTTCCGATTGTAGTTGGATTAGGATATCTTATTTAGAGAGGTGGGCGCGGAAGCCAAACATAGAGTGCGTAAGGATGCCTTCATGTTCAACTTATCTGGTGAGACGGGCATTAATAACTCGCTCAAACAGCTTCCCTAAGCAAGACGTAAGGGAAGTAGTGCGGTGGCGCTCAACGGAGAAGGGTTTCTTGGGCTTTAGAATAAAGCAAATTTAAGCAGTCTTCCGCGAGTCAGGAATAATTCCTTGTGCCCAATAGTTACTGTTAAAATATTCAGTCAAAGCCTTGAGCGCTGAATAGTCAAGATTAAAGAAATGTTTGTGAGCGATACGACCTGGCCCCGGCGCTGCACCTTTCTGCATAGCGGCCAGAGCTGTGCGTAGTTCAGCAACGATAATATCAGCATCCAGGGCGGGATTCTGCCTACCTGTGTAGCCTGGGTAGGAGCTAGAGGGTTCGATGCAGAGATACTTTTAGTAAGCGTTGCAAACAGATCCTCATTTGTACCTGCGAATCCTTGAATAATTTTCGTAGTGCTGCTTTCTGTTCTTTATTTTGGTTAGCTGGAACAATAAGAACGCGTAGAATGTTCCAGGTTTTGGAAACGCCAAGTTTGTCCTAAAGATTATCGCATAGGCTACACCAGTTTTGATGGGATAGAGTAGTAGCGTAATCGGCCGCCTGGCGGGGGAGGTTGGCGATCCGTTGCTTAAGCTTGCGATCCGTTGCTTAAGCTTTTGCTTTTTCCAGCGCCTTCTTATGGCGTGGTGGGCCTCCCACGGGTGTAGTAGGTGGGGGTCAACAGCCGGAGTCTCATTAGAGCCGGAGAGTTTTGGTGTAGATAACACTAGAAAAGGCCTGAGGTTGCATTTCTACCGAGGGTAACGTCGCATACTCTTGTCGCGTTCTGGCAAAGGGTGTTCAGCCGCGAGAGCTTTTCGGACGAAATTTTAAAAGACAACCAACCTCAAATAAAACCCAAATATTCGTGAAATTCTAGCCGAGAGGGGAGTTATGCATTGTTGCTCTTCGGCGTAATACCTTCAGGAGAATGGTGCAACAGAAAGATTAAAAAGGTGCTCAAATATTCGATACAATTGGCGAGGTATCAAAATGGCTGTTGCAAATTTCCTGAGTCGACTAACTCACCAAATATAGATCGACTCCACACGCTGAAACTGGCTTGTCACCTGCGAAGCTCTTAGAAGGTCGTCAACATAGAAGACTCTGTATTGGTAGAGTGCCTTCTGGGAGCGACGTAAACTCCACGGCTAAGCTGAAACAAGTTTTTCGAGAGGGTTCAAGCTAAGAAGTCATACAACCGACAGAATACGGATATGAAAGTCGATGTTAGGGCTCCAAAATTTCGAAACGATGACCTCTTTCGGACAAGAATTCCCACAGCTGGAGGCAAGACATCGCTTTCATACATGGGGCCCTTTAAAGTAGCTGGGGTACCAGATAACCAATGTGACTCTTAAACCGCCCTGGGCACTGCCTCCAAGCAAAAAGCCAAATACATGTGGATATCGCGCAGACCAAGTACCAGCTCAAGTGACATCTGGACCATATTCTATTTTTCCAATGGATGCGCATGTTAAACTTCTCCGTAAAGTAGCGACACTGGACAAACGCTGTGTCGAAGTGCAAGACGGCGTCGCCCACCTTAGAGACATCAATACCGACTCTACTGTTTAAATTCTCGTGCGCACTGTGCGTTTGCGTGTAGTTTTTATTTGCTTTATATGGGAGGTGATGTTGTATGCCGCATAAGTCTCAGTTTATTTTTCAATTCAGCCCGTGCTATCGTCATTAGCAGTTTTCTCTTCTCTCGAACGCACAAGCTTAAATCTGTTGTAAATAAACGGCCTACCTTGAGCTGCAATCTGCTGTTTGTTCCCTCCGACCGAGTACTTGACATCCCACACGCCTTCTCGAGAGTCCTGTAGTTGGATTAGACTTTTAAAAGGGAACTTGTTTTACAAGGGTCATTCAATTACCACGTATGTGTGTTTTCCTGTAGGAGAAATGCGTAGACGAGGATTTTTCCGCCGGTATGAATTTCTATAAGGGCGGTTCCGAAAGTTTCCATGTATAGGTAGTTGTTGGTAGTGCTGAAGTTCATAGATGGCTCCGGATATCCGTTTTTCTTAGTTGAACGGCATTTTGCCCTTTTTGAGTTATGACAGAGAATCGTTGCTGTGCTAGGCATCTCTCACAGGTCACCTGTAATGGCCAATAAATATCAAAATTATTTCAATGGGACGCCTGTCGTTTGGTTGGGAGAATGGATGACAGTGCCCGCCTATTTCGAAGGCACTGTCCTATTGGCATGGTGCACCTGAAGGTTCCAACCATAATGCCTGCAACAACTACAAGGGGTCTTGTTTCTAAGTTACACCAGCCGCTGCCGAACCACTCCGTATCATTCGCAAACCAATGACCTTAACGAAAGGCTGAACATGATGACGGCTGATATGATCGCCGAGATGTGGACTGCTCCAGTTGAAACTGGGACAAGGTGGTATATTACGTCATGTTCGAGCAGAATACAGCTCTACAGGAGGCATCACATCTGCCACCTTTCCAGCTGGTGCATGGGGGAGGTCATCACAGTGCTATCAATTCGGCCACATGAGTCACCTTATGGCGTACATGATGATGCACGACTTGTATAAGAGCGTGCGCATTTTACTTGACAACCAGCACAACTCCCAATACAGCCCCAGCAGTGTACCAGCAATCACCAGTACAAGCTTAAGTGACTTGTTATTGATTATCGAGCTGGTAATGCGATCTGGGTATGGTCACCTTTTCGCCGTCGAGTCTGTCGGCAAGATGATCGATACTGTACTTCGTGGCCTCAAACAGAGAACCTGTTTATGTTACTTGGATGACATTGTTATCTTTTCGTCAACTTTTACCGACCATCTCACGCGCCTGAATGAAGTCCTCAGTGTCTTGCTTCAGCAGGCCTTCAGATCAATACCAAGAAGTGCCACTTTGCAGAGAAAGAAATTAAACTATTGGGACATCTGGTTAGCCATGACGGCATTCACCCAGACCATGAAAAAATAATCGCGGTCTTGAACTTTCCTCGTCCGCAACGGACTAAATATTTGCGCAGTTTCCTCGGCCTGGCGTCCTATTTCCGGCGGTTTATAAGATATTTTGCAGCTATTGCTGCGCCACTACATGAACTACTTAAAGTGCGCAGCCCTTTCGTGTGGACTGAACAGTGCAACACTGCTTTTAACGACCTAAAGAACGCCCTCACATCAGATCCAGTTCTTGGCCACTTCAGCGACAGCGCTCTTACCATCCTGCACACTGATGGCAGTGGTCACGGTCTTGGCGCTGTACTTCTGCAGCGCGATGAAACTTTACGTGAAAACGTGATTGCCTTCGCCAGTCGGACCATGACTCCAGCTGAGAAAAACTGCACCATTACCGAGCAGGAATGTCTCGCCGTCGTCTGGGCTGTTTAAAAGTTTCGCCCTTACCTGTATGGGCGGCATTTCACAGTTGTGACCGATCACCATGCTCTTTGCTGGTTATCTTCCCTGAAAAATTTGACAGGCAGACTTGGCCGTTGGATTCTACGCCTGCAAGAATACCATTTCGACGTCGTTTATAAATCGGGTCGCCAGCACCAAGACGCCGATGCTCTTTCTTGCTACCCGGTTTCGGAGTCAGCCTGCTGTTATTCTTCACAATGCATTTAAACCTCTCACCACAGCCGATCATCGCTTCCACCGACGCATATCACTGCAGTTTCTTTTGACGGCTCTGAGAAAAAGCACGCTCTCCGCTCACAGCAATTAGCTGATGCCTACTGTCGGCTCATCATCGACCGCCTTATCGGCGCTTCGAGCCCACCCAACGCTAGGCTTCGCCGAGAGCTTCGCAATTTCAAGCTTGAAGATGGCATGCTACGCCGCTACGTGTATTATTCTGATGAAACTGGCTGGTTCCCAGTCGTACCGCGTGTGCTTCGCCCACGTATACTAGCGGCTTTCCACGATGACGCTACTGCAGGTCATCTTGGTTTTAACAAAACATATGACCGCGCGAAAAGGCGATTCTTTTGGCCGGGACTGTCTACCACCCTAGCTAAATACGTTGCTTCCTGCCACCTGTGCCAACGTCGCAAGCGGCCTACTTCTTCGCCCGCTGGTCTCCTACAGCCCCTTCCCTGTCCCGCCATACCATTCGACGTAGTCGGCATCGACTTATATGGTCCCCTACCTCTTAGCTCCAATGGGGGTAACCATTGGATTATAACAGCTGTCGACCACCTTACACGCTATGCTGAGACGGCCTCTGTACCGACTGGTTCCGCTGAAGAGGTAGCTAATTTCTTTTTGCGGTCAATTGTATTGCGTCATGGCGCTCCTCGGGTGCTTCTAAGTGCCCGCGGGACGGCCTTCTTATCGACAGTCGTATCCGAAGTTCTTCGTGCGTCATCCACCCTCCATAAGACAACCTCAAGCTACCATCCCCAGACTAACGGTCTGAGTGAGCGATTTCACTGCACCCTATCGGATATGCTATCCATGTACATCACACGGATCATCGAAATTGGGATACTGTTCTACCATTGGTCTCCTTCGGCTATAATACTGCAGTACAGCGGACTACCGGTTGCTCCCCATTTTTCCTCGTTTTCGGCCGTCCTCCCACTAGAATCCTCGACACTTCTTTCTTCTCTACGCCTGACTACTCCTCATCATTACCAGCCCAGTTCTTATCCCGTGTGGCCAGATGCCGTCATCTTGCCCGCCTCAACACAGAAGCGTGCCAGCAAGACCGCAAGAGTCGCTACGATTCGAAGCATCGCGTGGTCTCTTACTGCTCTATACACCACTGCGCACCCCTGGCCTTAGTGATAAATTTCAGCGCCGCTATCTTAGTCTCTACAAGGTAATCAACCAAACTTCCCCAGTAAACTACCAAGTCACACTTGTTGATCCCGCAGCTGACCGACGCCACCGTGGAACTGAAATTGTTCGTGTATCTCGCTTGAAGCCGTTTGTGCGCCGCGGTACATCGGTTGGTTAGGAGCGGCCAGGCTGGCCGCTTCCGACCCCCCGGGCAGATTGTGTGAGCCTTCTGTGGACGTTCTTTAGTTTGTACATGCCATGATCTTCTTCTTCCTCTTGTATATACCACCACCATCGTCCCGCGGCGCCGGCTCCGGCGCGCTTGGGTTTTCTCCAGATTAAACGCTGGCACGGCATAGCTTGCCTTGCCTTCACAACCTTGCCGTCTGGACCTGGCCTTCTTTCACAATATCTGCCTAGGACAGGTCGTAACCGCAGACGAAGACCATAAAATGGAAATAAATAGAATAAGATTGAGATGGAGCGCATTTGGCAAGTACTCGCCAATTGACTAGCAGTTTACCGGTATCGCTAAAGAGGAAAATATACAATTGCATCTTACCTACACTCACCTAAGGGGCTGAAACGGCGCGGCTAACAATAATGGTTGTACTTAAGTTGAGGACAACACAGAGGGCTAGATAATAAAAATTGTAGGTGTAATGTTAAGAGATAGCATGCGTGCAGAGTAGGACAGGGAAATATCTCAAGTTAATTACATTCTAGTAGAAATCAAGAAGTTGGCATGGACAGGGTGTGTAGTCTGAAGAGAGGATAACAGATGGTTGCAAATTGGGGTAACAAATTGCGTTTCGAGTGAAGGAAAGCGCAGCAGGGGGCGGAGGAAAGTTAGGTGGGCGACTGATGTGAAAGCGTTCACAGGGGCCAAGTGGATGCAGCTACCACATGACCGGTTTAGTTGAAATTTGGGAGAGGCCTTCGCGTTTCAGTGGGTATAAACCAGCTTAGATGATGATGACTGACTGGGGAACAGCGCCACATACACAAACCAAAACAGAGAACCACACGACGAGCGCCGGCTCGCAGCTGAGAGTATTCTGTGAAGGAACACAATATATGGCAAAAGTGACCACCCTATCAACACGTGGAGCAGTCACTTCATTGCTACAGTAAAATTGAAAACAAGTGTTCATGTAGCTATTCATCTACTTGAATAGCACATCTAGGGCACATAGTTCGATTACGGCTGAAAACAGCCCTAAAACGCATAGACAAAGAGGAGAAGAGGAGACAGTTCAGTTGTTATTAGGCTTTCATTACGTTTAGCTGCGCACGTCCTGGCCTGCTTTCGGAATATATCAATGCGCGCCAGTAATTAAAAGCCTTACTCAGCTCTTGAATGCAGACATGATTTCTGCATACGCGGAAGGTGCCACACCATCTTAGTCAAGAAATGAATTGACTGATGAGTAAACGACATGTTTTGCGTACAAAATGTCATTCAGGTTAGCTAGTTAGGTAAATATTTGTAGCCAAAAACAACTTAATTACACCCTAAAACAACCACGAACGTCGAAATTCATCAAAATACGTCAAAATTGTACCCAAAACGTAGCAGAAAGAGAAAAAGAACGCAATAAGAAGGAAACAAAAGAAGCAAATGAGTGAAAAAGTGGCATAAGGGCAATGAGTCACTGGAAAGGCATTGTGCCTACATTGAGTAAGATGGAGTCCAATGACAACCACTTTTTTATGAAACCTGCTTTTAAATGCCCTTTGTATATTTATTTCGTCAGTGTAATGGGGGCTGAATTATTCTAACTCTTCGCGAGTAT